>JAOTRS010000019.1:13190340-13203392 GCA_028565755.1 Dinotopterus cunningtoni
TGTGTACTGCCTTGTGACACACTACATACAGTATCATTTTATGCATCTGCCTGATTCATACTTATTCTGTCCTGATTGTTCCCTAAAGATTCGTAAAAGCAGTCCATTCCAAGTCTCACCACCGCCTCAGTGGATAATATCGCTTGAAAAAAGTACATTTGTAACTTAGAATTTGGTGATGTAATCATAAAGACAACCCTGTCATCACTCCAGCACTTGTATCCACACTACGCTCATGCTGAAAATCTTTTCAACATGCTTTGTTCTGTGTGATCTAGTTATTATATTTAGACTGCACGTATGGTGTGTGAATGATCGTGACTGTGAAGTGTCTCTCACCCCTGATGGTGAGGTTTATCACAATCTCATCAAAGTTTTTGTGGTGGTCTTCAGGCATTGTGACTTCACAGCGGTACGATGCTGTGTCTAATCTTGTTGCATTAGAGATGACTATCGTTGCAGGCTCTAGGAGTGTTGCTCTGTTTTTCAAATCACCTAAAGAAACAAAAAAGCCATTTTTAAATCTTTCACTAGTAATCAAATATTCACTTTAGAATTGTAACTTATATATCCTTTATCAAATTAACTATTAAATATCATGTTAAGAATTACAGTGAAAAAAAAAATCACCTGATATTTTGCTTTCGAAGTAGACATAACTTGTTGTCCCATCTTTAATCTTTTTCCATTCAATTCTGGGTTGTTTTTTGGAGATAGACTCTATTTGACAGGACAATTCGATTGCTGCACAAAAAAAAAGTAAATTTTATGGATTTAAATAAAAAGCCTTAACATCAGAAAACCATTTTATTTGCAGTTGCTCCACGTTGGATGGCAAGTAAACCTCTTGTGCTTACATTCAAACTCATTGGCCCATGGTGAAGGATTTGCAGTTTTCAGTACCACTGCCAAGATGCTGACATTGCCTGTAATGAAGAAGAGAAAGAAAGAATTAACAGCACTGTAATGTTTGCCAAGTTTCCCCTTTAACACAGTAACACAGGGTCATGTGCTCATGTGAGGTGAAATTGTTCAGGCTGCCGTCACACTGGAGCTTGGAGCTATTGGAAATGTCTACGAGTGGACACTTCCAGAAAATTCCTGAAACTCAATTAACACTCAGCCCCCAGTGCTTAGAGCCTGCACCCCACCCTCGCACATTCTTTACATCCCTCCGTCCGGCTGGCAGATCTGTTACCGACCATTTTTAGTTTAACTCTGACAAACACGTCACCTTTTGGTTCAAACCATGTGAACTTATTATTATTATTAGAGGCCACGTGACCTGATCATGTGATCGATTCGATTTAAATTTGACTGTAAAATCCGTTTGCTTAACGAAAGGAATTGAATGCAACACTTTGTTGTTGTCATTAATGTGCTATTCCTATCCTCTTTTCAATATTTGTCCTAGAAGCATTGTTGTAGCTATTCTTTCCACTGTGGTGTTTTTTTTTTTTGATTTTGTGCTACAATCCATCTGCTGTCTGTAAGATGTTTGTTTTTTAAAGACTACCATTCCTTATCCCCCATCTGAACTCCTACAGGGCCTCTGCTAAATGTGCACATGCTTAGTAAATTGTTAAGGAAAAGAGGCAGACGTGAGCAGCTCTGTACCAGACAGGGTCTCATTCCTGTGCAAACAGAAGCCTGGAATGAAAAAGAAAGAGAAAATACAAACCTCCCAGCCTTCAGGGTTTGTTATAGAGTTTAAGGGCTTCTTTAGCTATATCTTTGTGGATGTCCAAAACAGGATGAGAGAAACAATGAAACAAATCCTGACCTGGTGTTTTTAAAGCCAACCCATGCATATGTTAAGGTAAGGAAGTGAGCAGGACCATTTCCTGCTCTTCTCCATTTCCTCTTAAACTATGTCATGAAAGCAAACCACAGGAGCACGTCCTAAAACCATGTATCACCTTTAAAAAAAAGCTTAAGTGTGAGGTATGTTAAAAAAAAAAAAAAAAGGGCTTTAAGCATTTCAGGAGAGAGTTAGAAGTGACTGAGGCTAACACTCAGGCACAATACACCAAGCCTGAGTTTTGATTGTGCATGCTTCATCCAACATCTGGTTTCTGTAACCTTTATAAAAATACACTATCCACTTTGAAGATGTTCTAGGCTGCATGTGTCTCATACTTCCCAGCCTCCTGGATCACACGGCTTGAAACTCTGCCAGGATGGTGAAGCTCTGAGTACAAGGTGAATTCGCTCTGGGAATCCTCAACCAACGTCAAACATGTGGTGCACGGTTCTTTGTTTTAGAAATCTAATCAGGGCACCGAAACATTAATGGCTCCCCGATCGCTAAGAAGCATTTCTATGAATCTTTGATAAAAGAATTTCGGGCCAAGACTCTCGAGGTTTTCATCTGTTTCAAAGTACAAAGAAAGTACAAAGAATCAATCAAACCAGACAAAAACAGCACATATTTACAGGACTTCAAAGAGAAAAATCTTCACAAATAAGTAAATATTTGTTGTATTTTCACATGTAAATGTGTAAGTAAACTGTCTGGCATAACAATAAGTGATTTTTTTCCAGACAAAACAAGTACTGCCTTGGAAACAGCATCAAGTGAAATACAAGGTCACAGCACTTGTTTAAAATGTCCTTTCTCTGAGACCTTTTTGTCAGTTTCAGTGCAGGGATGGTGCTTAAATGATCTTGACATCCAGTTAAAAGGTTACAAGGACTATCTAAAAACGGAAGATCTCCAGGAAAGTGTGAAAAACAAGTCACAACGCATCATGTCTCTCAGTCTATCACACTGAACCGTTTGGGAATAGAAAGCAAAATGGCTTTTTAAAGACTTAAGATGTTTAAAAGAAAAAAAGACTACCTGAAACATATATCTTTCAGAAGGAAAATATTAAGAGTTCATCCCAAGACAAACACAGATGCTATTAACAACATCCTGTGCAGTGTTTGGAGACTGTAGGTATCTTCTGTCCTCTCTCACATCCTCCTTATTGACACCACCACCAACACCAGGCTGCCCCACTGTGGTTGCTTATCTGGTTCTTACACAGTCAGGGACGGTTGTGCTGCTTTAAAACTCTGAGCACTGATGCCAGTCATAGGATAATTGAGCCCTCAAAACAAGTCAGGCGCTGTGTGACCTACATAGGGTTCGCTAAGCGCAAGCGCTGTGCAGCTGGAGCCTGGACCTGAAAATCTGGACCATGTTTTATTCTTCTACTCCTTACAAAAATGATTCTTGTGAAAAGTGTCTTGTTCGGATTCAAGCGGGGGTTAGGGGGTTGCGGGTTAAAAATCCCTTACTAAATAAAAAACAATTACTGATACATATATGGCCCTTGGGATGAATAAATCGGTAAAAAATTGGCAAGGCAAAACAGATCAACACTGCCCAAAGGAAATACTTGAGTGAGAACAAAAACCCCTGGCATAAAAAGGACGGTCTACAGCAAATGCTTGGCTGATGAAAATATTACTATGCTTAAATCCTGATTCATGGTTATGTTTGAGCATCCTTCCACAGCACACATAGCAACAACAGACCAAACTGTAAGCCGGTTCCACTCACTAGCTAAATCCAACATTAGATTTGAAGTATAAACTGATTTGTGTCTTTTTCTGGAAATGCATAATTTTTCCAGCACAAAATATATATTAACCTATAAATGATCCAGCTGAAGTAGCCCTCAGAATAAATAACATTTTTATTTGTTTCAATAAATATGTATTTACTTAAATATTTTGATAAGTACAGTATCAACATTGAAATCCCTGTTTCACACCTCTTCTAAACACACCATTTCAGTGTCTTATGTGAATGAGCTACTGCTACAGTAAGGCTGATCAGAACAGCAGAGCAGAGCAACATGCTGTGGGAGGGGTTTCCTCTGATAGTATGAGGTCACATTAAGAGGGAAATCTAACTAGCTTGTTTAAGCTCAGAATACAGAAACAGAAAAAAAAGAACATGGAATGCTTTTGAACAGATTTGTTGTTTACACACACACACACACACACACACTGGAGACTCATCTGTCTAACAGTGACTAAAAAGCACATTTTACATAATTTGTCTCGCTTAACACTTTTTAATTCTTTAAATCACCTGTTTTTCCGTGTGGGTTTGGGGAGTTTGAATACACAAAAGCTTCGACCAAAAAAATATCAATAAATGTTTTCTTTACACGATATAAAATGGTAGGCGCGATTCATGTTCATTATTTAAATTATGGGAAAAAAAAATCCGAAACGTGTGCATTAGCTCGGATCGTTTGGTTCTTAAGTTTTCTTCAGTACTCTTAAAAATGCAGTTCTGGGTTTGCACATTTTGTAGCATTGTATATTCAATTTGTAGAAACAGTGACACACACAAGTTCCCTTATTTTGCCTTGAGTAGATACTGTACAGCTGGAATCTTTGGTCCTGGACCAGTCGTCGATGAAAAAAAAAAAGGACAGTTGCAGGTGCCAAGAAATCTAGTACTTTGTATTGGGGTAAACAGCTTTTTGTCAGCCCCCTCAGAAGGGAGTGTAAAAGCACCACACCCAAGATCACCATGAGATCTGTAATCAGGAAGGGGGGGAGAGACAGAGAGAAACAGAGAGACAGAAAGAGAGACAGAGAGAGAGGGGTGGGTGAAAAATCTGAGGCAGATTCTGTCTCTCTGCAGCTTTTCAGGAAGCATTCGACCCATCCATTTCACTTAGCAATGCGTGAAGTGGATAATATTCTTGTTATTTTTAAACCGCTGCACTGATTTGAATCCACTGCACCAAGACTGTATCCTTGCAAAAAAAAAAATAAATAAAAAATAAATAAATCCATGGATCTATTTATTACATGCTCCAGCAATCATCACGTGCAGTAGTTTGGATGAAGCTCTGCAACTCTTTTTACTACCCAGAGTTTTGTCTGAGCTCCTGGAGAGCCTTTCTTTAAATCCTTCTCACCCCTGCTGCTTTACAAAAGATATGCACGGATGTAACAGCGAACAATACGAGGGGTCGCAAATCCTCCTCCGCTGACACTCCCCTGAACTCCATGCTCACTGTGTCTCAGCTGGAAGGCTGCTTTATTGCACAGAGTACAGAGTATAGAGTACGTCACAATGCTACAGCATGCGTTCAAAGGGTAAATGTTTCCTCAGAGATTAATCTGACTGAGCGCTGTGGAAATAAACACCATCAACAGCGGATCGGCTTGTGCTTTTGATTACTCCCCTGTGCCGTCTGACAGTGTATGAAGCTTTGCACATGACGAGTGTGTCTGCAGATTAACAAACTCTTTGGTGTAAATTGTCTCATGAGAAGAGCACGCATGCAACTGTATTCATTTCACGCTAAACAAAAAACATGATTCTAATTAAGTAACATCTTATCACGTGGCTGAAACTTTGTTCTTGACTTCAGATCACTTTCATTAGTGAAAATAAGTCTTGCGCATCTTACGGTTATGTCCCTCCAGACAATGCAATTAAGCAAAAGCTTAAAGATTGCATGTTATTTTGCAGACTCTCTACAGAGCCATCTGCTCCCGAAATTGACAGCAGTGTGAGAATCCTGGCCTTACACAAAACAAATAACCTTCAGTTCTGAGAGGCCACCTGTTGGGATGGAAAGAAGAAAAGAAAGTACTTTTAAGGCACAAAAATTTTTGAGAAGAAAGATTTCAGCTTTCTCAGATTGCCTGTGTGTGTGATCTGTGTTTTCACAACCTTCTCCAAGCTTAAAACATCTCGTCCTGTGCACCTGACTGGATCAGCATGTTTCCCCTCACCTCTAACACTGTTTATACGCCTCGGAAGAGCAGGACGTTTCCTTTCCTCGTTTCTTTTAATGACAAGAATGACCTCCTGTTTGGAGATTAATGTCACACCATCTGTTTGCCGCCCACACTTGATTTAAACGGCCAGAACAAATCGCTGGAGGAGACACAGGCTAATGAAAGCGCAGTTAAACTTATGGCACCTTTGAGTCATGGACAGTCATCTTTTTATTCGCCATATCAGGTCTGTTTCTTTATTTTGATGAGACGAATTTGACAACCGCTGAGAAAAACATTCCCTCTAACGCAGCTAAATTCACGTTAACAAAACAAAGGAAATTGTCATTTTTTTCCCCCTTCACAGCTTAAATGGATCACAAAGCCAAGTTTGGGAGTAAGTGATTCGGTCGTGTTGTTCTTTCCCATTCCAAGCTAAAATTAGCACAGAGATAAGAAAAATCCCTGCAAAGAGAGCACCTTCAGATATTCCATTAGCCAACATGCTTATTTTTAAGCCTAACAGCGGTAGAGTTCACTGTACAGCAATTAAATATAACAAAAAAGAAAGAGCAAAATGTATGCAAGTCTTATTTTTGTAGGTTGTCCAAGACATAAACTTGTTCAGTGATCTACACTGCTGGTGTATTTGATGCCATCTGAATCGGCTCTGTGTTGACTGAATCTTCTTGACTGCGGCTCCAAAAGGAGACTCTTATCATACGCAGGTCAGAGACGAGTCTCAATCTATGGCAATGAGAGGGGCGCGGCGTCTCACTGGGTGTCTGGGAACGTGTCATTTTGATTCAGTGTTCGAGTCTGAAGAATCACTTCCACTTATCCTCCCGTTAACTTGAGCGGAAAGTGAAGCCTATGTTTAGATGTTCTGTATATCCTAGATGACTTGCTAAACTGGAACGGGAGTTCGACTCTTAGCAGATCGTTTGTGAGCTGGGCCTCTTGATTCACACACCACAAAATCACCATGATATGAAACTTGAAACAACACCCCAAACTAAAAGGTGATCAGGAGTGAAGTTTATCGCTTACCCCACCTCGCCACCTCACTCATTCCACATAGATGTGGCTCTGCCATTTCTGAGTAAAAAAAAATAGACTGCTTGTTCGGTATCACATTAATTCTCAGGACTGCATATGGCTTTGTTTTGTGACACAGATTGTAACAGTGGTGCTATAGGAAGACTATTGTGAATGAATGACACGTACCGGATTTTAACAAAAGTTTCCCAAGCATCGTCTGATGCTGTAAGAAACAGAGAAATCAGAAACTGGGACTGAGACTGAGAAAGACTTAATCTTAAATTCTTATCACACCCATAGCTGATCCACTTTATAACTTAGGGGGAAAAAAAACATTTTGCTTGTTTACTAGTCTCAGAAACCTCCCTCATCATCAACGTCTGATAGTTTTCATTAACCAATTAAATTATGATTTTAAAAAGGTCACTGACATTCTGATGAACAACCTCCAAGCGGCTGTCTTGGAATAACATACTCGGCTCTCTTGTTATTACCACTACAGTACAACCAGGAAGTGGTGTGGTTTATTACGACTGTTTCATTTATTCTGCTTAAAGGGAACCCTGGTGTTTTTGTGGTTTGCGCACGTACAGTATGGTTGCTGTCTGGTTTGACACGGAGTGTCTGCGTCTTGGCCTCTTGTGCAGTATGACTGCAGTGATAAAAGTGAATTGTCTCTGAAACAACCATCGAGAAATTAAACAAACAAAGTGTATTTGGGTTGAGAATTCCTCTGTAGTAAAAAAAAAAAAAACAAAGTAGTGGTAGTACTGTGGAAATATTTTGTATTCTGGATATTTGGTTCTCTTTCTGCTGTGTACAGCATGTACAGTATCAGTCAAAATTTTGGACACAAGTTTGGATTTGTTTCCTTACAGTACATTCCAGAACAACACTGGATTTTTTCAAAACTATGAAATAACACATATGGCACTGGGCTGCTTGTTAGTCTTTCGGCTGCTCAGTCAAAGGAAAGAGACAGCAGACCATCCGATCCGCACACGACTTTGGCACAGATTTAACAGCGAATGCACTTCCTGACCTTGCGATTTGGGCATTGGGTCAGAATCGAACACAGACCTTCCGCATGGCAGGTGAGAAACCCACCATTGAGCCACATACAGTATAGTATGGTGTGAGGTAATTAAATAAAAACAGTAAGAACAGCCAGGTGTAATTTTTAAGACATGAAGGTCAGCTGTTCTGGAACAGTTCTTGCAAGAACAGTTTTGTCAAGTGCATTTGCAAAATCCATGAAGCACCATGATGAAACTGGCTCTCATGGAGACCCTCCCAGGAACGAAAGACCAAGACTTACCTCTGCTGCAGAGAAGAAGTTCATTTAGAGTTACCAGCCTCAGAAATCACCAATTTACAGCACCTTTATGAAGGCTTTACAGAGCAGACGTACTGTAGCAGGCACATTTCAATATCAACTGTTCAAAAAAGATTGTGAATGTATAGCATAGTTTTAAGAAATAAAAATCAGACCAGTTAAAAGGTGTGTCCAAATGTTTGTAAGTTTCCAGTCCTTTACAGTACATCCTCCGGGCCGTTCAGGATTGTTTTGTTGTTGCTGCTGATTTTTTCTTTTTTTTTGGTTTGTTTAATAAAGTGTAAAAGCCAAAGAGCAACAAACCAAAAGCATGAATTTCCCGCTGCTTTGGACTCGGAACACTGACTAATAGGTGTGAAAGCATCCTGTGGTTCAGTGGAGAGGAGGAAAAGCGGAGGTGGTTATGCCAAAGACAGGACACTGTGAACCTTATTTTTTTCTGCCCAACGATTATATGTCTGGATTTTAAATATTACAGTTGAAGTAGTTATTACCACTTATTATATTCTTTCAGTTGAACAAATGAGGAAGATGATGGGAATGGGAGAATGCTGCAATAGGAGAAACCACACACTCATGAGGTTGCACATTCAGCTTCAGGGGAAAAAAAAAAAAAAACAGTAATTGAATCCTTTGTCAGACTGAGTTAAGTCATGATTTAGTAGACAATTGGAGGCAGCAGGTCTGTGAGTTATTCTTTAGGGGTTTGAGAAGTTAGTGTTCGGGAAGCCTTGGCTATTTATAGCTGCTGTCTATGCCAGGCAGAGAGAGCACAGCCGACTAATTTGTTGCATTTACAGGTAAGTCTAAGCGTTATGGTGCCATTTTCAGGAAGCTGAGACCATCCCCCCTAATAGGATCTAATTATGGCTCATTTTTCAACCTCCTGGCCTGCGGAGGACTCAGACAAAACAACTTGTCAAAGAAAGTGCTTCAGGACCATTTGTCTGAGAAAAGAAATGCGCTCTTTTCTGTCAACAACTTAGATTCAGTCAGAGCATGTTGTTTTTAAGGCGAGGATCCCGTATTCACAGGAAGCTGTCGCCACAGAGATCTGTGAATTGCGTCGCTGCCGTTGCCAGAATTAGCCGCGCGCTGCTCTCTGCACAGATGGCCGCTCTTGCTGCAAATGCCTCGCATTCTCGTCCAAGCAGACTGACCTCTTCTTTAATCCTAATTAGGAATGCAATTTGCACCGGGGCCTTCTGCAAATGCCGTGGAAAATAAATAACTGCTGAAACAAATAAATATTTCCTTCTTTGGATGACACAGCTTGTAACACCACAAGACAGAAACAAATCTGTGTTTCTGATGAGACTTAAATACAGTGGCATCACAACACAGGTCACCGCAAAGTGTACCTCAATAGTGCAAAAGTGGTAAAATCATGTTCGGGGAATAAGGAGGAAAATAAACACTAGTTCCTTTAATTGCATATACTGTAGATAGTTTTTACTGTAGGAACTGTATGAATCATCTTTACTTTATTTACATTTAGTCAAGCTGAAGGACAGAGGATAAATGATGGCTAAATACAAGTGCTGAAGTTTTCTAGTGACGTATTCAGAAATAGTGGCAAAAACAAAAAATATTACCAAAAGAACTAACATGTTTTATTTAATGATATCGTATTAACATGTTGTCCTTTTGAATTATTATTGTCATCAGGTGAAACTGCTTTTCTAATCTTTGTTATTGACTATAAAATACAGCTGATTAAACATTATTTATTTGATGGGGAGTAGAGATGGGGAAAAATTGTTTTAGTGATGTAGAGCAATTCTTTTGTGTGGAAATTCATGTATCGCCACACTGACGCCAGTATATAATCTTTGAAATAAATTATTTATTTATACATGTTTGCATTTGAAGTGGTAAAATGTTGCCATTTCTCTATAATCCTTGAGGTGGTGTGCTCTAAACCAGTGGTCTCTAACCTTTTTTTGCACTACGGTCCAGTTTTATGTAAGACTATCACATGCTCATGACAAAGCATAATAAAGTGCATAATATACAGTATACAACATACCATAACAGAGAATTAGTGTGAGCACTGAGCTACTTACCTTGTGACAAGACGTTCCCATCTAGGAGTGATCGGGACAGTGACACCCAAAGTGTACTAGTCATGTCCAGTCTGCTTCATAATTAAAATTTTCGTTGCTGTCAGACAACTGCAGACAACCCCGTCTCACAAACGTAGGTTGTTGGAAATGGAAACAAGATTTTAGTGCTTTTGTGGCAATTTCAGGATATTAAGGCTTGATTTTAACCCGGACCGTCAGCAGAGTTGAAGTTGCTTCAGACACACTTTTAAGGCTGCATCTATTACACAGAGCGAGCTTTGAGAATGTGAATCATTTTTCAAAATGAAACACTCTGCAGACGCTGATAGTCAATAAAATTAAATATATATTTTTCATTCTTTCTGAGCAGCCCGGCGCCAAATCATCCACAGCCCAGTGGTTAGGGAGCACTGCTCTAAACTATTCAGACATTGGGAAACCCTGAAAAAAGTTTAATCTCGAATCGGGATATTTATAAAATCATGATACTTAAAGAACCGCAATACAAATCAAATCAGCACCTGGGTATCATGATAATACCACATCAGGAGTTTCCTGGTGATTCCCATCCCTAATAAGGACATTTATTTCTTAGAAACCTACAGTATACATTGTGATATGATTTCTTTTCTAATGCTCCACATAAACTGATAAACAAAATGTACATAACTGTTAATGCTGTGAAGTTTTATAACCATCAGCACAGAGAGTGTTTTCTCAGAAGCTATCAGATTTTTTTTTCTTCTTTCTTTTTTTTGTCTTCCCTCATATGCTCTAATGAAACCGCTTCAGTTCTCTAAACCCTTCACTAGTTATATCAGGTATTATAGTTCTAGAATGGAGCTGTGCCAATAATGCATGGTTGACGTATGACAGGTATAGAAGCTTTTCATTGTTTATTGTTTTCATTGTTAACTTTTCTGACAAATGGCTAGAAAACCCCAGCACTGTCAGAATGTATTCAGCTGAATAACAGCACCACATGGCTGCTGGAGACCTGCTGATTTAGGGAGACCACTTCCTGATTAAAAGGGAGCATCAAAGTGGTTAAATTAATTTTAGGTCGTCTTAATAACAGTGCTAGATCAGAGTTTTATTTATTGATACAACTGATATGATGGTGCAGTCATCCTCGCTCACTCCTTATTTTCAGTGTTTACAGGGAACCAGGGAGGGGGAGAGAGATAAGAGAATATGTATATCCCAGACCACACCCTAACCGCTATCTATTATCTAGTACACTATTTTGGGAGTTTTTGCTTAGCCGGTAATATCCAGTCCACTCATAAAATCCCGCAATGTACTGCAATAATAAAGAGCACAGAATACCTACTGTGTAAAATCTGACACACAGATGTAATAAACTTATAAACAATATTAGTTAGAAAACCCTGATAAAGCCAACAAAATTGGTTTAAATAATAAGCTTTTTAAAAAAGAAGGAAGTCATTTCCAAAACTGGTGCTTTGTGATTAATTTACCAGATGAATGTGAAATGCGCTACGCACGTGTCTAAACACTTCAATGCTCTCTGAATATTTTGTCGCACTGAAATTGCATTTCGTTTACATCACATACTATTTTAAAAAAATCATGTAAAATCTACTTAAAAGTAAATAAAACAGAACTCAGTTGATAAAGAGTAAACCCCTCAGCTCTGATTCTTGAGTAACCCCATTGTCTTCACTGGACTGTAACTGTGCCAGCAGCAGGAAGCTCATAAACACAAACTAATGAGATGAGTAGAGGCATTCAGTGTGTTCTCAGAGATATTATCTGACCTAAAACAGCAGACCAAGCACAAATCCCTCTGCACGCCTTGTGTTCTGTGTAGCAGTGGCCCCCCAATAGCGGCTCCAGTTAATTGCCTTTTGTTTGCTAGTCTGAATAAAAGCTGTCTTTTGTGTTGAAACTCTCCGCCGCAGATGTGTTGGTTTATTTCCTGATCGGTCACAGAGCAAAGCTACTGCGCTTACAATTTGTGAAAAATATGTTCATTTACTGTTGGTAAATCCCAGCGCACTCAAATACACAAAGTGGATGTTATTTGTTAGTTTTCGTCTTTTCTCTTAATGGCAGCATTTGCAACTGTACATTCACATGACGGTTTAATGTAAATATAGCATCATGCGTCGATTTCTTTGAGAACTTTGAGGACTATAATCCGTTGTTGAATTACTTCTTATGGCTGAAAGCAACAAAAGAGGCCTACGTTTATGCAAATCTTTTCATCTGCAAATGTGAAACATGAAGGCTCAGCTCAGTCCAGGCTCTAATACAACAAAATAAAGAAAATCAGCTGAAAACAATATTTGTTTTTGTAACATAGCAAAAAGTACTACAACAGCGAATTTTGTGAGGTACAACCTAATTAGTAAGCATCAAATCTCTTTGATTAAAAAAAAATAAAAAAATTTAAGTATGCATAACTTTGGGTTATTAGTTGTTCTGACTTCACAATGTTTCTCTGATCCACACAGTGTTCATAGCTCACAGAAGTCTGAGTGAAAACTGGTGACATCCAGAGCAACAGGTGATTCAAGTGAAAGGTCAATGCCCAAACAGTAACCTCTTCTAACCTTCAGTGACTCTCCTGCTTTCACCAGCATTGACCTACCAGGGTGGGATCGGATCACCTGAACTGTTGCAACTTTCGCTTTCTGCTCCTGACCAGTGTCTGTGTCTCGGCTACAAAATCACTGTACAGTTTCAAGAAGGTAAACATACATCCCAGTAAACTGCATAATTTGTCATTAACAAATGATGTACACTACCGTTCAAAAGTTTTACAACACTTGCAAATTTCTTTGTTTTTGTTTAGTGATTTATTTTCTACATTCTACAACAATACTGGGGATTTCAAAACT
>JAOTRS010000019.1:13205364-13217776 GCA_028565755.1 Dinotopterus cunningtoni
TACAATGTAGAAAGAAATAAAAATCAGGAACCATCATGGAGTTAGAAAGTGTTCTAAAACTTTTGAACGGTAGTGTACATTGTTCATTGTTTTTTTAAAGCTTTGTTCTACGACTCAAAAACGCACAGAAGCCAAAAATAACATACTTCTTAATTCCCATTTCCAAAGAATGTCCAATGTAGTATTGCTACAAATAGCTCTTTATGATGATTGCTTTCAAATGCTGGATATTTCGCTGCATTGATGTTACTGAGCCAGTGAAAAGGACAGATTTTTATTTATTCTGTTAATCGACTGCCATAATACACTTCACTACATTCATCAACAAACCGCAGTGTAGCCGATCCGCACCATCATGTTGCCTTGCAGTTAATGTCAGCTACTTTATTTTAGTTTTAGGCTTTATCACTCCCCTGTAACACCCTATAGATCATGTATTTGTCAGCTTCCTCTTTCATAAAATGACATTAAATTGTGTTTTGACTAAATGACGATCACTTCTGAGTACTACATAGCGGCAGATCTCACTTTGAAATATCAGAATCACAATCAGATCACCGCCCTTGTCAAGTCAATAAACCTCTAAACACTGAAAAGGTGCAGAGTGTTATTTTGAAGTGTTTACAAAGAAAACATTGTGAAGTGAACTTCATTTTAAAAATAATCCACTGTGTGAGTCAGCTTTATAAACACCATCACAGATGCAGACTGGAATAGTTAGTGGAGGAGGCCTGAGAGGGAATGTTGTGAAACAGGTGAGGAGTTATGTGGGCTAGTGGGGGAAGAGGAAGCCCTCCATCACCTGCTCGGGAGGATCCCCTGTCGTTTGGGAAATGCTTGGTGCATTTTTTAGTCAACTAAAATCCTAAGAGGTTGCTGCCATTGGTCCTGCGGGCATCTAAAACAAATGTGGACATTCCAGAGGGCTGGGGGAGGAAGCGAAGCGGGCAGCGGCGTAGGACACGCCAAGCAATAACAGTGTTCTTAAGTGTTTAAATTTCAGCCTTTTTCAGATTCACATGTTTATTACATAATTTTAAAATT
This sequence comes from Dinotopterus cunningtoni, assembly GCA_028565755.1. Taxonomy (NCBI): domain Eukaryota; kingdom Metazoa; phylum Chordata; class Actinopteri; order Siluriformes; family Clariidae; genus Dinotopterus; species Dinotopterus cunningtoni. The sequence continues at coordinate 13,206,409 of JAOTRS010000019.1, forward strand.
CATGTACCATTACACTAGAGCACATTCACCGAATAAAATGTTTGGTGCAAGTGTGCTGTAAACCATTTCCCTACATTTAAATCACCAGTTTGTTTTATATTCTATCACTAAGCGACATAAAGCTGCTGCATTTGATGGGTGAAAAAATTTACCTCAAATGCAAACCACAACTTCCTTTTCACTACTGGGAACACGTGTGTCAGGAGTTATGCCCCGCTGACAACGCAAATGCGAGATACGCATGTTTCAGTATTGTATATTTTGGTTCATACCATACCTGGGGACGCCTCAAACTGAAGTGAAACCGGTAATAGGCCTATTCTGTCAAGGCATGACACTACCATGCCAAAGCTATGTTTAAAGGACACCACGATCAGACCAGACCACCTAATCACCATTTTTGGTTATCACTGAGTCTGTCGTATCCACGTCAACCATGCTAATGTCCGGTTGGGCCGGTATACCTCAGATAACTCCCGAACCCTCGGCTCGGTGCAAAACGTAATGCTTTTCTGATCTGAAGCTTGACCAACCACCAAAGGAACCACTTTAATCCCCTTTTTTTTTACTGTCGTTGCTAGATTGCGGCCTAACATGATAATCCTAGATATTCAACCTACAACAAGGGATTATTCTCTCCATTTGACTTGTGTGTATTAATAAACTGCAAATCGGGCTTTTCCGAATGGCACAAGAGAAAAACTAACCATATCATCTGGGGATTGTGCGTTTACATCATGATAATGCCATGGCTAGAAGTCCTAGGAAGCAAAACTGGCAGTGCTCTCAGGGAGGGAGGGCGGGGTACCATATCGCCTGCCTCCCTTATTAATAACAGTGGCATGAGTAAACCATGGGCATCTGTGAAGTCATGCAAGCTGATGTTGGTTGATAGTAGAGATGGGGGGAAAAATAGTTTTTTTACATACTGCAATTCTTTCATGTTTCAATTCATGTATCACCACACTGACGATTTCAATATCGAATAAGGATATTTGTGAAATTGCGATACTTGCAGAATGCCCTTTCAAATCTAATCTGCACCTAGGTATCGTGGTGACATTGTATCGGCTGACCCCTGGTGATTTCCATCCTTAGTGAATAGTACTTTTCTCCTAATGTGGTAGGTAGGTAGCCATGTCATGTGATTGAGAGAACTGTCTGACGGGGGGAAACTGGCTATGACTATATCAGTGAGAAAGTCAGGGGGGAAAAAACCTAAACAAACCAGAAGGCATAACACAACCTACCCCTCGCAAATCTGAGATTTCTGATTTCCAAGTAACTACATCACAGTCATGATAAGACAAAATATTTATGTGCTATCTTGTCTCTTTGCCAGTCACAGAGAAAAAAATAAACCATCTCAAAGGAAGTTGGTTGTATTCCCAAGTCCATTAATACCAATTCAGTCCAATTTTGTACTGAATCATTTCAACGGCACATGGTACTGTAATTAACTCCACCCAAGATAAACGCAAGCCAAACGAATGATGTCTCTCTGCTTCTGTGACCACTCATTAAACCCCGGAGTTCCTATGTTTTTTTTATTTACGTAAATAACCTAAATTACAGCACCTATTCTGCATGCCTGGGAATTGTACTGTAGCTTGTCATTCCAGCACATTCTAACTAACAAGAATATTTTGCCTCAAGACAAACACGAAATGGGATGATACTAAGTGTTGGTGATCTGAAATCAAGCTTGGCCAGTTGCACATAAATGACCTCGCTGTGTACAATTCATCGCTCGAAGTGCTCAGGGCGGTTTGGAAAGGCTCCTCTAGTCAAAAATATAAATTCAAAGTGAAGACTCAATTAATATGCAAACAACATATGATGAATGTTCCAATACAGGCTGAATGAGATGGGAGAAACATGTCCCTTTGAAAGAAAACATTTGTATTTTTGTGCCACAGAACAAATTTTAAAAATCAAGCACAAGATACATGATCTCAGAAAATAATCAAGGACAAACTGACAGGAAGTATTGTCACAGATCTAAACTTAAAAAACATCGCCCTGCCTCCCAATAATAAAAAAAGAAGTGAGATGACCTGGTTCACCCTTTTATTTGTTTACAGTTACAGAAAATGTCATGAAACATCAAGACAAATTAGTTCCTGCAAGGTTTATTAAATGTAGCACTGCTGTTATGAGAAAAATTATGTTTCATGAAAATGTATTTTAATTACATATAATAATATATTTTTGCCCATATTTTTCCACTCTGTGGTCAAACCTCTTCAGGATAGAGCTAAAAGGCATTGTTCTTGTGCAGTGTTTCAGATTTTTCATGTTTTCCTCCATTAATAATTTGTCACTTCTATTCTCTGGCCAGTCTATCCTGCTGTGAATATTTCACGAGCTACACATCTGTGCTCTTGTAACATCTGAAGAACAATAAGTGCTGGATGTAATCTGTATGTCTGAGGTGGAGACCGAGGATGACGTCCTATGTGTATGTATGCAGTTCTATGTGTGTTAACTTGACAACTGTGGCAAATCCTGCATTTGTACTGAACGACAAGACATTTACAGAAGATCGATAAGGTTAAATAGATTTTTGAAGACAATTCCTGTTTGGTCCTGATAAAGTTTTTGTAAAAAGAGGTAAATATTTAAATACATATTCTATAACAAGTAAATAAATCCTGTATTCACACTACAGTATATTCGAACACTACGGTGCATTAAATACTCAAAACTGCTAATTAGACGACTTTAAGGTTTGTAGAATCTTACATAGTTGCCCAGGTCATGCACTTTTAAGATGCGCCTAAAAAAAAGTTGCTTTTGAGAAGAAAGTGAGCTGTAGGACCCTTTTATATTCTTCGGAAATACCTGAGGACTATAGGAACGCCTCATACTGGAACTAGGAAGTGGAACTGGAACTAGGCCTATTTCATCTAGACATGACAGTACCATGACGAACATGTGGTATGTAGATATGAAAAATGTAAGCTGGAATATATTTCTAATTTGCAAATTCGCTTATTTCTCTTTTTTCACACTGAAACTTTCTTTTTGATATCTTGAGGCCATTAGCAGTCTTTACTGTCCTTGCTATACTGATGATAATTCTGCACATTTACCTTAGTTCTCGTTCTTTTATGTGTTTATTTCTTAAGAAACAGAAGAGAGAACTATCACACTTTAAAACAGCACGTTCCAGGTAGTTGCTGTTGTGTTTAAGCGCTTGTCTTTTTCACCCACTTCATATCCAGAATATCCCAATTTTCACACTTTAGGTCGCCACTTTGCTGCTGGTATTTCTACAAGTAGCCTAGTCTCTATTGTTGCTCATAACTTTTTTAAAGGTTCCTGTGACTCATTTTACAAAATCACCCCCCCCCTCAGATGTGTCACACAAACGTCACTGCTGACAGCACTGTGCTTAAAGAGAGACATTCCTATTAAGCAGTTTAAATAGGATTCCACATACATGTAGTAAAAATGCTGATATGGTACTGTTTTTTGAAATTCTAGTACTTTCGTACTTTCTTGAGTAAAGGTATACCGCGCAACAATAACTGTTAATCAACATGCAGACATACTGGTTCACTATCGGATATCGCATATCGGACAATTCACGATTTGACAGAGAAAACATACGTCTCATTTACCCTAGCTCTTTTGTACATTGCTAAGGAAAACCTGACATCGTGCTTGGTGATATGACCTCAAATCAATAGCACGAATAACTGAACATTTTACCTTGATTATGATTAATAGATGATTATTTTGTTTTGGTTTTTTTTTTTTTGCCCTCATACTGTAGTTCACTGATAAGGCCTCTATTGTAAATTCACTTAACTATGAAAGAGTTCACCTTCATGTTTCTTCCATGTCACAGTCTACACACATGTGACTACACACAGCAGTATGTTTTTAAAAAATGTGTTTTTTCGCATTACAGATGTGACGTATAAAACGAATCGTTCCAGACAAAAGAGAAATCACACAGCTGTGTTATGAACAACTGAACAGTTAAATGAAATGTGAATAAAGGAAGCTGCATAGAGTTTTATCCTCTGCCCACACTTTTCTCTGTCCATGGTTAGGTTGACATTTGCATGGAAATGCCTGCGGTCATATAATGTGACATTTCCATTTCTATGTTTTCTTGCTGTTTACAATTTTTATATCTTCCTCTCCAGATATATCTTATGTATTTACACAGGTTACCCATCTTTTTACACTGGCTGGTAAAGACGTGTGCCACTCTGAATGTTAAAATGCTTACATTTCCGTTAAAGTTTACTCATCAAGCGGACGTCAATGCATGGTACAGGGGTAAAGGAATTTTTTCGGGTTTGGTCACATCTTTTTTAGCGAGTGATTCATTTCCGACAGGAAACCCTGAATTCTCATAATCCTCCTTTTAAGGTTAACTGTAAATCCTGATAACATCCATGCCATAAACATCCTTAACCCAATGACTCTGAGCCAATCATCAGAGATAACATGCTTACTTTCAGGCATGCTAGCAGACATGTACGACATACAGATAACAGAAGAACTGTGATGTACAGTAGCATTAGGACAGAATGCATCTCAGCTTCAGATCTATGGTTACAGCACTCATGAGGAATGTTCAAATGGCTATTTCCTTTCAACACAGACTTTACACATTGATATCCCAAATCTTCTGGAAGCGCCTTACTAGGATATCAACCTTATTGTTTAAGATTAGTCACATTAACCAGACAGTCTTCAACTTTGAACTTTCCTGCCTTGGGTCCAAAACATACAAATTACTGTAATTATTTACTGTTCCTATTCCAGAGTGATGGGCGCGACAGGGTGAAAAGGGAAGCACGTGAAGCAATGCACCCATAACTCATAGTCGCCACTGTACAAGCCTCTGGAGGAAGTGTTATGATCTGGGGTTGCTTCAGTTGGTCAGGTCTAGGCTCAGCAGCATTATGTGGCAAAAAAATTAAGTCAACTTAAAAATGTGACCTTAAAAACTAAGGTCCAATTATTTATTATATTTTTAAAGAAATAATTACCCTAATTTGTAAAAGGTGCTGTGAACTTTGTAGATGATGGTGAATTCTGACTCATGGTTCTCACACTTGATGACAAGAGTGTTAGTACCCTATTATTATACAATTTAAATTATTATTTAAATCACCACAATGTTTTAATTATTTGGTTCTATCAAAAGGTTAGCACTGACTCATAGGTTTTCTGACATAGTTAAATCTTAAATCAGGAGAGCTTTGCAGTGTAGCTTGGATCTAATGTGACACGGTGAAATTTTATCTTGTTAATGTTTTACCAAAAAAAGGCAGAATAATCCGACAAAAACAACCATTTACGGCTGCTATAAAGTGATAACAGGAACAAACTGATTTTTCAAATATTCCGCAACAATAAATATAAGCATAAGTGGATAATAGGTACAGTGTCTTGTCCTTTCATACATAAATTGTAACTGGTAGAAGAAGAAAACACCAGATGCAATTATGAGTGGTAGAACTGAAGCAATGCTTTGTATCACTGTCTTGTTGTTGATTACTTTCCTATAACAGCACATTCAATTACAGTTTCAATTCCATTATAGGTTCAATTCAATTATAGGTTAATATACTGCAATACTGAACTGCAAGACTGAGGTTAATAACACTTTTATTTAGTATCCTACAAAAATAAGTAATTAAAAAAATGGAAAAGATATTACAAAAATACAGATGACATCCACAAAATCTTAGAAAAATGTAGACAGAAACTGGATGGACCTTGATACGTTAGTGTCTAGTACTTAAAATACCTTATTTTTTTTTTAATAGCTGACATCCTTCAATCTTTGTAAGCATAGGAAGCAAGCTATAAGTGTCCTACTGTCGACCTCCCTATATGACTGGGTCAGTGGATAACAAGCTGCCCGCTAATGTCAAGCATTCTGACAAACATCTAAAGCACTTACTGACCCAAGCACATGCAGCCTCATGACTAGCAACACTGCTGAGTACATGCTGTTACGAGGCCTGAGCCATGGCATAGACTCAACCCTGTCTCCATTTTTACATGAGAATAAACACTTTCCTTCACTGCTAAAACAGTTTCATGTAACTTGTCTATTTATATAGCATTTGCGGACCTGTTTTTACATTTCTGGTCAGGCACAGAATGAAGACAGAGGGATTAGCCTGAGGACAACATGGAGGATTCCCCTTAAGAGTGTTTCCAAAGCCGTCTTCATTTAAATCAAGTGGGGAAAAAAAAGTGTTAGCTTTATCTCAGACATGCCAGATGGTCCAGCAACAATCTGTCGGTTCAATCTGACCAGTCGGTTAAATACACGCAGTAAATCTGGTGTTAATGTGGATTTCGATTCATGGAGAAGTGACTGATTGCGTCAAGGAGAAATACAAGGTTTTACATTTTGTCTGTCTCAGTTGATTTAACGATCAGTTATCTTTAAGCAAGTAAGACATCTAATCAGAGCAAGAAACACTATTTTTTGTAAGGTATAATCATGTAAGCCTATGGAAACTAAATATACACACACAGGATTCACTAGTCTCTTTTCTGGTCTGAGTGTGTTATGTGTTTTGTGTAGAGATTTTTTGAAGCATTGCATGGTAATGTAAAACCAAATGACGACATTATTCTAGTTTTGTGTCAGCATGGCAAAACTGTTTTTGCCCCCACTGACAGTAGTCAATGTCTGTTCTGCTAAGTACAATTCCTGTCATTTGACTAAAACACTGATGAGATCTAGATAAATATTTGTCTTAAAATGTTAAACAAGCATAATCTATCAAAAAATCTACGGTTTGTGCAGCTAATGAGTTTGTGCAATTATTTTTTTGCACCCTAAACTGCAAGACTGAGATTAATAACACTTTTATTTAGTATCCTACAAAAATAAGTAATTTAAAAAAATGGAAAAGATATTACAAAAATACAGATGACATCCACAAAATCTTAGAAAAATGTAGACAGAAATTGGATGGACCTTGATACGTTAGTGTCTAGTACTTAAAATACGTGTAATCTAATTCTAAAAAATGCATAAATTGCATCCTACCAGTTACATAACTACTAGCTGTTTACTTTATATTCCAAAAATTCCATTGAACAACCGAATTACAGTGAATGATGCTGGTTGATTAAAACGATCTTTAATTCTTTGTCATTTTTTCACTTGTCTAATCATTGTACAGTGTATAAACAGAACTCTGACACCCCCTATACCAGTCTGCCAGCTTTGACAAGATAAATCACGTATTTCTAGTTCTGGAAACACTTCACCTTAGTCCACTCGGACGCAAAACTTTCCATCTCCTCTTTCCCTGTGAGTGACGATATCTCTTTCTGATTAATAGATATTTCAGTTGATGACACACTGCTCTTAAATGATTACAACAGAAGACAAATCAATTTACTGGCTGTGAAGGAACTGATTGCTAAATTTGGCATGATTCTGTTTTTTTTAGGCGGCACTGTTGATACAAAAAAAAGAAAAAACGCCAGAAGACATCTGTTCGGAAGGGTAAAGCATCAGCGTTGATGGTCATGACGTTAACAGCATGACTGAAGGGTTTGATGAATCTCATTTTTCTTCATTTTGACATCCCATGAAGTGTAATGCATTCAGATTATTACTACACTTTTAATCAAATTCTGTTCATATTAAAGCTCTGATTGCAGATGGCTAAAGCAGGCAGTCAGATGATCTGGCCTACTTTATTGTTTATGTTTAGAAACAATAATTAACCTTAAGTATCCAACACAATTGCATAGCTATGATTTGCTCTTTTTAAGAAAAAAAAGAAAGAAAAAGAGAAAGGAAAAAAAAGAAAAATGCAACTTTCTCTGCTCTATAAATAAAAGTGTTTGTACCTGATACAGCTCCACTGTAACTGAGGCTGATGTGTAATTAAAAATCTCTGTGTGAACTAACAGAGTCCTGCTGAAACACAGAGTCCATGGACTTACTCATGTGTGTGCAGTAGTGTTTGTGTGAGAGGCCGCTGGCAAGGCTGCACACACTCTAGGAATGCTGCACTAGCACTTTCACCTCAGTGTGAACTTGTGAGAAGAACAGCGAAAAACTATAATTTAAATGAAGATTTCTAATTGATTAACGACATTTTTATGACAATATCACCCACAACACTCACAGCCAACATTGGAATAAACGTCCGACGTGGTGCTGAGAAATACTCAACAGACATGGAAAGGGAGGGGGGGGAATAAAGCATGTTGTTCTGACTGTAAGACCCGAGCTGCACTTGTTTTGAAAATGCATTAGTAATTTCAGCGCAGCAGTCAGGCACTATTTTGATCAATGTGCAGCTACACACTGATATCTTATTGACATTTGGGCAATGCACATGTTTAGAATTCCTAAAGCATGAATGTGTATGGTCTAAGCTTCTCACTCCATCTGTTCCTACTTACCAAGTGAAAATAATAGAAGAAATAGAAATAAAAAACAATAACTTCATATAACTTTATGAGAAAAGACCTTTGTGTCAAGTATTGACAAATCATAAATTCATCAAGCTGCAGTGTACTGGTTGTTAACTGATTGTACACATTTTTCCGATTTCAATCTCAAAAAAAAAAAAAAAATACGTTGTTCAAATGTTTCAGCTATAAGCTATAGTGTTATGTCATCTCAAAAACTAGGTATGTAGGTCTGGCTTGTGTCTTTATGTTCTCTTTTTATGATTTATTTGTGAGTTCATGTTTCTAAAAAATTTCAACTGATATCCATGCATGTTAATTAATCAAGCTGGTAAATGCTGTTCTCCTAACTATGAGATATGGCAAAGTGTAGTGCAGAAAGCAAAAGTTTAAAGTGTCTGACTTTAAAAAAAAAATTTCTAACCTACCTTCCTAATAGGCAACTATTAATAAAAACATAACTTCTTGTCTCAGGTACATGTGCAACTACATAGACAAAAAAACTGGGATCATAAAAGTGGAAGCACAGAATTGTGCAGGATTATAATGGAACTAAAGGGCCCATGTTTGACAGTAAGAAAGTGCCACTGTGCGCAAAGTCAGCTCCATGTAGACTTGGTTTTCGATGTTGCAATAGAAGAACTAAAGTTTTCTGCACAGAGATCTCACCTCATCCCCACTTAAACTGCACCTGAAAGCACCACAGGGCCACCACAACATCTATACCTGACCTGGCCGAATGAACACATACCCAAACACATGCAAGAAAATCTACAGTAAAGGAAAGCGTGGAGGTTTTTATAAAAGTGATTCGATTCCAGGACTAGATGTTTAAAACCCATGTAATGTGTGATGGTCAGGTTTCCATAAACTTCTGACCATATAGTGTAGGTTTATAATTATTTTAAAACTCAGCACTGACTTTTTTGGACAACTTGGACAGATTTAATTTTATGAGCTTATCAGGTGACATTTTCACAACAGCAGTAATTTTATTTTTGATATCTTCAGGTTTACATGAATGAGCTTACTTCCCTTGACTCACTTGTTGCTGTGTTATGCTGCATTAAGAATGAAATTTTTTTATGCTTATGGTGTAATGTGAGAAATATTTTTCAGATAACCTGGGAAATAAATAATGTTCTTTAATAATGTTTTCGAAAAATTACCTCTCTTATAGCTGGAATAGTATGTTTATTTCTGCTTTATAAATGAGGGATTTCTCACTTTAATCTACACCTTTTTATTCTTTCCAGGCACATAAAAGCCAATATAATACTCTCAGTGCAGTGTTTTGATCCTGTGCATATTTGTAGGCTTCCATTTGCTCTGTGATCTTGTGGGACCACATTCCACATTTGTTCCCAAAGCTGAGCCTGTGTGGTGTGTCGAGCTGCCTCGGATATTTCTCTGACCTCCGTGTGAGTGCCATCTTCCAGCCACTTTGGCCCACAGGCGCTCAGCTGTTTCAGGCCATTACGTTGCGTATGGGCCACCAGACGCGCCGGCCTCCTGTTGCTCCTAGACTCAGCCCTGACTGAGACTTTCATCACGCCCTGACTGTTGTGGTACCCATGTGGATTACTTTGGTGCCCAATGTCTGGGAAGTCCTGCTAGACTATGGGGATGGCATGACAGGAATTTCCTCGTACCTGCCTTTTGTGCGATCTATACTTGATCCCATTGCGTTCAGCTACATATGTGCTGGCTTTGGACCTTTTAAAGGAGCCTGCTGTGGAGACAGGTGTACCTTTTCTCGCATCAACTCTGAAAGTGACACTGAAAAACAACCTCAAAAGATTCCCACATACAGTGATGTGAGAGGAAGAGTTTCAAGCATGACATTCGATTATCTCTACTGCTTTCTAAAATCAGAGCCTCTAGGCGAAAGAGTAATCCAGGAGGACCAGCGAGCTTTTCACACAGCCCTGGAGCACATTTGCTCCGAGACTGTGGGAGGGAAAGCAGCTGACACACGGCACCTCTTGGGGAAATGCTTTCACCACTTTTTCTTTTCTCTAACTGCTGATTTATTACCGGATTATGAACCATATCAAAACAATTGAACACAACCTACCTGTGAGCTTTTAACTGATATAGACATATGGATATAACAGCGCATGTAATGTGTTTATGGAGGATGACAGCCTCCCGATAAAACTTTAATATAAAAAAAAAGATTTAATTGTATGTTGCAATAAGCAATGATTCTGGCAGAGTATTGTGTTAATACCTGTAGAAAACCTACCTACTGATGTGATGCGTCTTAATCATCCTTTCACAATTTTTTGCCCAATGTTTAATACTTATATATCTGTCTAAATCACAGACATCTCCTACTTGCATACGGCTTTCATCGTAAATGACAGGAAGTAATGATAACTGTTTACCCAATGCCGAAACTAATTTCATTACCTTACACTTGCCCAATTCCAGCGAACCCTGGCATTGCTTAAATCTGGCATAGAACACTAGATAACAACCAGAGCACCAGTTTTGAATTGTTGGAATTATTTATAGCTTTGGGAGAATTTGGATTAAGCAAATTTTCCTGGCTTTACGTCAACAACCCCACTTTGCAGTTTATATTTTATTCTCTTTTTTTTAAGTCTTCGAACGAGCAAAACTTAAAATTACTTTGAATAAAAGAAAAATTTTAAAGGAGCAAGAGTCTGAACAAGATAAAAGACACAGATTTACAGTAAGGCTAATTATATGTTGGGTGATTGAAGCCAGTCCCCACGCTCGAATGATCACAGAGAGTGAGCCCTTCCTCCAGTCTAGGTACTCCCTTCACTACACAGCACTTAAGAGCTCGACCAGCACAAGAGGCTTTTAAGGTATAAATCAATAAAGCAATCAATCAAGCAATCAACAAATTATAACTTAAAAAAGCTAAGGGTTACACCCTAAACAAACAAATTCATATAACTCTATTTAT
>JAOTRS010000019.1:13225735-13240068 GCA_028565755.1 Dinotopterus cunningtoni
ACAAAACAAACAAAAAAACCCTTAAGAGCAGCATAATAATAATAATAATAATAATAATAATAATAATAAGCTCTGGCAGGCATCTATTGATTTACTTAGTTTCCATAGTAACAGCTAGCTTGTTTATTATAAGAAGACAAAAGAGAGCCTATCGAGATCTGACTTGTTTTGTGGTAAAGGAGGAATAAAACCCTTTTAGATGTTTCTAATATTTTTCTATTCATATTCCTTTTCTAGAAATACAATACACTGCTTTTTTATTCTGCTATTTATAAGTCAGGCAAAGTGAGATATTGTTACCATCTTAAAGTTGATTACTTTTTCTATAACAGCACAACGTAAAGTGAAGCTATTTGCCTTTTACAGAATTAAATGAAGAACGACAAGCCATTATGTTTTGGGACAATCTGATCATTTTTCTTCTTACACATTCACATTTCATACAAACTTCCATAGTTTTCGTTGTGTAAAGCTGCCTTGCGACAATGACATTTGTTAAAAAAGTGCAATACATGTAATAAAATTGAATTGAATTAATATACCTTTTATTACCATTCAACAGCCTAAAGACACACACACATGCTTGAACACACATGTACACACAAACATACAGTTTGCTTTATTACCAAAGAAACCAGTAAATGTAAAGTCCTCTGTCCTGAAGACTGAACTTGCTGACTGTTCCAAGTTAATGAAACTTGAGACTCCTTACAGAATTTAAGGGTGGTATATTGTAGCTTGCCTCTGTATAAATGGGAGCCGAAAAATGCGTTTTTTCCTAAAACCCATCCCTGTCATGGCTTATCCTGGGTCCTGTGTTTACTTCCTTTCATGTATTACTGTCAAATGAATTAGCAGATAAACAGACAGATCCCACAGATGCCTGGGAATTTCTGGCGCATCACAATAAGTTGCTCCCATAGCCATGGGGTGTCAGTGACTTCAGCTCTAGCAGGTCTGCGTAGCTCAGCCTCACCCACATGTTCCCCTGAGCTTGCCAAGACCCTGGTATAAACACCACTCACACATTCACAGCTGCCACAGACCCCTGGCATGCCAAGCATTCACTGGGTCAGCTGAGTAGGGCAGGGCATATGTGACATGGCATCTCGAGCTGCCCAACCCTGATTCCAATCCTTGTGTGTTAACATCTGCAGAACAGTAAAGAATAAGAAAGGGGAAAAAAAAGAGAGGGAGAGATTTCCTGGATGGCTGCCATACATCCAGATGCTCCAAAGCATAGCACCTGAGCCTATCGCCACCGTGAAACTTTATTATTAACCACGGCTAAACTGGATACAATGCTGTAACCGTGCTACAGCAATGCTAATTATTCTAAATCGTATTTATAGCTCTCTATTTTTCGAAGAGAATTCACATGACAGTGAGAATCCATACGCCTGAGTTGCATGGCAACCATGTTCAAGAATGCAGAAAGCTTTTTCTATGTTTCTGTGCGTGTCCTTGATTGCTGACTACAGTACATACAGTAATAAAAGCCCAAATCAATAACATGCCTCGAAGTATTGTTTAGCTGTAATATGTGTTTACGCAGAGAAGAGTTCGGATGAGCTTTACGCAGGAGTAGAAACAGCAAGAAGACATCTGTGTCAATGCCCAAATAATGTATCGCCATGAACGCCTCTTATCCATTGTTCTTGAGCTCCTAATAGCATTCCAGGCACGTTGTCCAGGTAGTGAGGCCTTTAAGACCTTGCCAGCACCCCCTATCTTGGGCCTGCGCCATGTTTTCTCAGCAGAAAGAAATTCTCAGAACTGTTGCTCAGACCTGCTCAACAGATGGTGAAGGATTCCACACCTGTCGTTCAAAGTGAGTCCAACCCAGTAACTTTAATAACATGTTAATGAAATCGGGAACTGTAGAGGTAAATTTAAAACACAAATCAATACCCCTCTGTTAAGATGGATTTAAGACTTGGACAGTAATTCCAAACCATACCAAGCAGAGGTGAGACATACTGTATAGTACCATAATTTCTGTTTTGTTTTGTTGTATTTCCCTATTATTTAAGTTTAGCTTTCTTACAATACTTTGGATATTGCTTGCATTTGTAATTAAACTATCTTTCTTCTACTCACTGGACAGTATGTCAACACCGGAGTTGCATCAGACTCCAGTTCCTGGAATGCTTCATGACCTACAAATATGGTTACAGGATTGCAGAACACCCAGCCTTCATATGCACTTGTCACAGTAACGGTCACCTGATTGCACTGATTGATTGTACTGATTGCAATCACCTAACCTCACTTACATACACACACACACACACTCTATAAACAACACACAAGCACTCCATTAATGCCAGGTATCTCTCAGTCTATGAATACACTTTATATGTTAGTCGGCCACTAAGCATTCGGAGAACTGCTGTTCGATGCCAAGCGCCGCTGTCAGAAAGTGAGAATTATGCAAAGGATTAATCCTGCCTGATTTATGTAAAGTTGCTTTAAAACATCACATTTAATTCTACACTTTTACTTTTATTAACTTTTTAGTGTAATTCTATTTAATCACTCACTCACTCTGTCTCTATAGCGCTTATCCTCTATATGGTCATGGAGACCTGAGGTCTATACTGTACCAGGGGCCTTGAGGCACTAGATAGGGTGTACCATGGAGAGGGGTTCCAGTCTATTGCAGGGAGCAAGTATGCACACACTTACATACTACGGGCAATTTGGAAATAGTAATTACCCTAATCTGCATGTCTTTGGACAGTGAGAGGAAACTGGAGCCCATCAAGCACAGGGAGAACATACACACTCCTCACACACATACCCCAAGGTGGGACTGGAATCCCTGGGCCTCGAGTTGGGAGGCTATGGTGCAAACCTACAGTAAACATACTGTACCATTTACCATTATTTTCCATTATTTATCTTCGTTCTTCTTCTATTCTATTTTATTCTATTTTAAATCAATCTAAATGAATTCTAATTACTCTGTTCTGTTGGACAATGACCACTGTTAAAAGCGTTATATAAATAAAATAAAATGTTATATTCTTTATTCATACTCTTTGTTCGATTGTATTCTATTTTATGTATATTCTAATTTATTTAATTCAATTTTATTTAGTTTTGACCTGTTTTATTTACAAAATGCTCTTGTTTTCTTCTCCAATTCAATTTAATTCCATCCTGTGCTTTTACATATTCTGGTTTGTTCTATTCTATTTCATTCTATTCAATTTTTTTCTATTTAATTTACTTTAATTCTACTATTTGCTGTTCTATTTTATTCCATTTTATTCTATCATATTTATATTCTATATTGGTTTTGTTCTGCTTTCTATTCTATTGTAAATGGTTTGACCTAATGTTTGACCTAAGATTCTTATTATCAACTACAATCATGTAAAAAAGTTAGTACCCCCTCTTTACTTTGTTGCGTGTGTAAAAACATCTGATCGTAGCTGGTCTCAGTATTAGGTAAAAAGAACCTGAGATGAAAAACAATGTATACCTTTTTTCACAGTGCCATTATGTATTTAACAAAAATGAAGCCAGGACAATACTAAGTACCCCCATGATTCACCTTAACTTAAAGTAATCTACAGAATGTTAATCTTCAAATTGTTTGGAAATGGTTTTATAACCCTTTCTAGATTGATGTGCAAAATTGCCTCACTGCTTTTATAGAGGTCTGCACACCTGCTGATGATCATTTAATCCTAGGGCTGATGATTAGTAGCACCTGGCTGCAACACACTCTCTTAAATCCCGTGGAAGCAGTAAGGGAGTACTTAGTATTGTCCACATGTACTGTATGTTTTTTCTTTTTAAATAATGGCACAAAGAAAAAAATGATATGTTGTTTGGTTGGAGTTGTATTTGTATTTGCCTAAGACTGAGACTCATATATGATCAGATGATTATTATTGTTTTTACACAAAGAAACCTTTTAAATAAAAAGAGCGGTTAAAAAAGGGCAACATGACTGTATAAATAATGAATTCAGTGAACAATTCAGTGTGTGAGAAAAATAAAACATATTCTGGAAATGAACAGCCTTCGCCCACATCTTATGAATATGTAATTGCTATATGCATGACCATAATAATATTCCACTTTAAACTTTGTATGATTTTAGGTCTTTATAGCATAGCTCTTGGTTTTAAAGACAAAAATAACCATAATACATGCAGAGAAGTCAGAGAGGGAAGCAGTCATATTTAACGTAAATATTGTCTATGAATATAGAAATGTGCTTTCAAGACATGCTGCCAGCACAAAAACTTAATGTTTTATGGCTAAGACTTTTGGATTATTTATAATGTTCATCTATTGCCAGAAAATGTCATCATTCACAAAGTAGGAGGGAATTGTCAATTCATGAGAAACTTGATGTATTATTTTCGAAAAGATGAAAATAATGCACATTATGCACATTCATATCTAAAAACTCATAATTCTTTATTCATGAATACTTTAATTATCCCAAATTTCCTTCAGACTGCTCTTTACATGAATAGGGCTGGCATGTCTCTTTGATTATGAATGCCATTTTTTGTGCATGCAGGATGACGCACTCTTTTAAAAGGCCCTCACTTCTTCATTTGCATGTGAAGAACAAGTTTACATGAAGTGCATGATAAAACTTACAGAAGATTGTGTAATGTGTGAGAACACACTAGACAGAACTAAATCTTTTACTGTCTAGAGTCAGTCAAGGTGGATGGTGCAATTCAGATTTTGGCTTTACATACTGTATATATGAATATGGGTGTAATATATATGATAATGACCTTAATATAAAGAAGAGATTTAATCACACTTGACTAGATTCAACCTTAATGTGTATGATGGTGCTATGACCATCTCTTAGATACATATCAAGCACAATGTGTCTAGCATCTACATTGTAGAAGTGCCCTATGTGCTGTGAACCAAAGGGCTTGCTGCAAAAAGATGTACAGTATTATATAGGTACAGAAATTATACCTTTCAGGCCCACATTCTATGAATATACACATTTTTAACATCTCCAGCATTGCATATTTGACCTAATATGACATATAACACTTACCTATTATCATTTTTTAAGTGAGATGGACATAATTTTAATCTTCTTTTTTATTTACTGACTTATAAAAGTTAGTTGTGCCTATTGGTATCATAGTGGAAAGTATTGGATATGAAATCTGGTTTGGAGCAACTTAGTTATGAATAACAGTCGAGAAAAAGCACACACACACACACACACACACACACACACACACACACACACACACACACACACACACAAACACATGTTAGTCATAATGTCCAACCCAGCTTCCTGACTGATTGATGAATGCCATGGGACCATTTAAACTTGGATATAAAAATGTAACTATTTTTTCCCATTCTTTAATCCTTTGCACTGAAATGTCCGCGCTGGTAAATCAGCTGTACTATCATCCAGTGATGTAAAATCACATGTAAATGCTCATGTAAAAGTCGAACTCAATGGAATTTATTTGCAATAAATCTGGAGATCATATGATCGATCATGTGAAATGTGAAACCCAGACATTAAGTCGTCTACCCTGGAGCTGTGATTTGTTACATGCGGTGCCACCAAGCCACCCCATGATCCACAGTTTATTATAATTTTTTTTACTTAAATTAAACCTCAGGCACTGTCACAGACATTTTTCTGTTATTTATAAAGGAAAAATTATTATGTCTCTATGTCTAGTGCATTTAAATAAAGGTCACTATATATACAGTATATATATAAATAAAATTAAAATTCAGTTTGGCCGGTTTGTGAACGGTGTGTGTGTGTGTGTGTGTGTGTGTGTGTGTGTGTGTGTAACAGGAGTTTCGCAGTTGTTCCTCAACTATTAACAGTAAGCAATGTTATTATCAACTTTTATTATATACTTATAATAGGTTATAATAAAATCTTCATTTGATTACCAGATCATCATTCGGTGGATAAGGTGTGGGTCAAACGGTTAAGGCTCTGGGTTAATGATGGGAAGGTTGGGGTTTAAGCCCCAGCTCTGCCAAGTTGCCACTGTTGACGGTTGAGCCCTTGAATAAGGCCCTTATCTCTATCTGCCCCAGGGCTGCTGTATCCTGCCTGACGCTGCGCTCTGACCACAGCTTTCTAACTGGGTTATATGAAAAAAAGAATTTTTTTCTGTGCTGTAGGGTACATGTGACAAATAATTATTGAATGTTTTATTTTAATATATATGTGGGCATTGGTGGCTCAGTGGTAGATCTCTTGCCTGCCATGTGGTAGGCCCGCATTCAATTCCCAAACAGTCACTGGATGCAGTGCTGGTCCCAAGCCTGGATAAAATATGAGGTTTGTGTCAGGAAGGGCATCCGGCGTAAAAACCTGTGCCAAGTTGTTGTGCTGATGGGAACAGCTAAAAGACTAACATCAACATATCACTATATACATGAGCGGAGCCACAGGGTAACCTCTATTTTTTTTAAATGTTATGTTATGTTAATTTTTATTGGATTTATTTTACAGTTAAAATCCCTAACTGCAAATGTTTTAAATATTTTTTGCAAAATATTTTCCTTTCATGTGTGACATGGCCTGCATGTGGAATCTCAAACCTGGTTAATTAGTGCCATCTAGTGGCAGTTATGCGTCCTTGCCAGTTCCTGTACTAGTCTAAAACGTTTCAGGATTTCTTTTTCACTAACCATAAATGCATGATTGTAATGATTTCATACCCATAATTATATCCTGAGCTGGACCAGACAAATTCAAATGAAAATTTTCATTATAACCTACAGCACATTTTATTATTATTTTTTTTAATTCAGTCACGCACTCATCACTCATCGTCTATACTGGGGGCCTGGAGCCTATCCCAGGAGACTTAGGGCATGAGGTGGGGTACACCTTGGACAGGTGCCAATCCATTGCAGGGCACACACACATACACACACTCACATGCTCATTCACATACTATAGGCAATTAGGGAATGGCAATTAGCCTAACCTGCATGTGTTTGGAATGTGCGAGGAAACTAGAAAACCCAGAGGAAACCCAGGGGCAAAATCACTGAAATATTTTGATTATGGATTTCACAAGCCCAATTATATGTAGCTGATACGCAAAGACATTTTTGTTTCTTTAGTTTTGCATTGGATTGGAAGAGTAATGTTGGGAAAAGGTCTTTGGCTCCATGTGAATCACACACTCACCTTAAAACTTACATAATGTTCTTGTTGATACTGTTTATGAAGCTGTACGTCATAATGTTCCCTATAAAGATGGTCAGGCTTCACAGAACAAAAAACAAAAAACAAAACCCTGCAGTAACAGCCATATTGCAGGATTTCGACTCTGAAAACTGAGTAATGGCCAGATGCAAAATAGCCTTTAGTCTCAGGAAGTATCCTTATCAGGAGGAAAAAGTGGTGAATATTTAGTAGTGTAAAACTCCATGAGACACTGTTTTACAGTGGAAAGTAAGCCATATAGTCAACGAATAATTTCTAACCAGGGTCACATATTGTTCTTCTCATAATCAGTTATAGGAAGGTAAGAAGGTACATAGAAAGCACGGACCTCAAGCACATAGCATTATTCATTATCTCTAGAATCATCAACATTACTCCAGAGGCCCACTACATTAACTCCGTTTAGGCTCTATCTTAGAATGAAGTAAAAAAACAACAACTTCTGTTTACAACATGTCCTAAAGGACAAATATGTGGGTGTAAAGCTACAGATGTAAAGCCATATCAAGAGTGTGAACGCTTCTGATGTCCTCAGCTTTAGGACAAGACATCACGGAACCCATCACTGTGTCACTGTGAATGCATCTATAATCTATAGGATTGTGTAAAAATAATCAGTGTTAATGAATTTGGTGCAAAGTCACGTTTCTATGGGTGTCCGCCTGGAATAGAATAGGATGTGCGAGAACAGCACACAGATTGCCATGACGTCAGTGTGGCACATTTCTTTGGTGTTACGAGAGGTGTAATGAGCTTAATTTAAATGCATGAAAACCTGAAATCTTTGGTTTTAAGCCCACTTATTCACTCTTAAAGTAAATACCACTGGCTAGTACTGATTGCTGTTTGATTTTTGCACATTTTAAACCAAAGATCATAGCCACGGACCATGTAGAATTGCGGTCAGAAGTTTACATACACTAATCTTTCAATGATTTCTTTGAACTGTTCTTTATGGGGCAGAGTGACTGCATAGCATACATCTGTATTGTACAACATTCATATTTAAACCACCTAGGTTTTGGGTTCCCCCACTGCCATCGAGGCATGGCTCCACAGAAACTCTGGGACCAAAACATTGGCAATAACTTAAATACCAACCCTTTAAAACCCAGGAGCATCCTAGAAAAAAAAAAAAAACAAGCCCTGGAGCACAATCAGCTTTCTCAGCAGAATACCACACTGAATTCCACTTCTGTTAGCCAAGAATCAAGATCATTTACATCTCAATACAAATTAATCCAAATAAATGTGGCTTCTGGTGGCCAAATATTTATTATGCAGTTTCAATATAATCACAGTTTTCTAATACTTTAACAGTGACAAAAGCTCATCAGTAGGTAAAGGTAAAGGTTGTTTCTTGAATGGTGCAGTCATACTGTACCAGCCTACTGGAACAGAAGGGCATTGAAGAACTTTTGCTAGAAGAACTAACACACGTTGCCAGGTGTGTCATTCCCATATGGGTTGCTATTATGAGGACCAACACACAGGGGCATCCCTGAGGACAACATGTCTTACAAGCTGCATTAAGCTCAGGGTTACTACTGAGTGGTTATGAATAAAGCCAAGGCATTTAATACATAATGACTTTTTTTCTTCAGTATAAGACATTGACATTTGGTGCAGGGTTCACGTCTGTGTCTTTAGTCTTACTTTAAAGTTGGGAGGAAATCTGCAGATTAAGAAAAACTGGGAATTTGGTATTTTGGTATTTATACCATGCAGTGATGCTCTGAACTATTTAATTAAATAATATTAATTGAAGTTTTGTAAAAAGTGTTGCAAAGCTGAAAAATAATAAAAATAGAGAAAATGCATAAAAGAAATGAAACTTGCTTAGCTGGTGGACATAGACATGTAATTAAACTAATAAAACTAAATAAACATTTTCTATTCCGCTGTATCCTGTATAAGGGGTTGCGGAGGGTGAGGAGGGCAGGAGCCTATCTAACCCAGGACACGAGGCAAGGTGCCTATCCATCCGTGGACAAGGTGCCCATCCATCGCAGGGCACACACATGCACACACTACGGCCAATTTGGAAATAGCAATTAGCCTAATCTGCATGTCTTTAGACTGGGGGAGGAAATTAGATTAACTTGGGGAAACCCACCAAAAACAGGGATCCTCCATGCAGGAATCGAACCCAGACCTTGGAAGTACAAGGCGATACCTTTATAAACACATTCAGCCTTTACTACAAATAAATTGCCAAGGCTTTGCTTTGTTTTTCGCTCGTTACAATCCAGTTTAATATGTATATGCTTCAGAAAAGTCACGTGACAGACATGAAGTGTGAAGTGGTGTTTAAGGAAAGTATTTTAGGACACCACTTGATGCATCAAATTAGAGGATGAAAACAGTAACTGTTAAACAATAAATGGGGAGAACATCATGGTTACAATCCCAAAGTAATAAACAAAACCACAGGCAAACTTTTTCAGAATCTTTCCTATCCTACATCCCTTATAAATGAAAACAAGTGAAAGGCTTTTAAATCTTCCTAACTAACCCCAAAACACTGGCAAACTCCGAAACACCAGCATATAGTAAATGCCAGTCAAACCATAACCCTGGTGATTAAATATTAATAACAACATTTGTACACATTAAATTGTAGTTTTGTATGCAATGCATTGTTCTGACCGCTGCTTTGCATTGTTTCTTACTGAAAAAGTAAGAAATTGTCTACTATACATCAGATATCTCTTGTGCTGCCGCAGTTGTCAGTTCAGTGTAAGGGGAGTAGTACCTCTGATTTTTTTCCTGAATGTTTCCTTCAAAAAGTAATCGATGAATCATAACTACCTACGATATTAAGTATTCACTGCTTTTCTCTAATACCCCATGTTCTTTTAACAAGGACAGATAACTCTGAAGAATATCCTGTTTCATTTAATAGTAATGTAGTTATTGTCCAGCAGTGATCTGAGCAGAAAGTTGTGATTCACCTCTCCAAATTTTTCACCCCGCTTTTCAGTCCTACTGGGAGCCTAGCACACACTGGCTGTGACGAGCGAGCCTGAAACCATGGCAACCGCGGGGCGGGAGCGGGTTGCCGTAATTCAGATGTGCGTGCACGATGACGGCCGGATTGATTCAGGGCTGTGATTCATGTCTGTAGGTCCAGCAGGCTCTTAATTCCAGCGCCTCCTCTCGACATAAGGAGGGCCTCGTAGTGACTCACGCCAGCCCGCGAGAGGGCCATAAAGAAAAGTACAGTACTTCATCCCTCTCCCCATGAAAGAGCGACAAGTCGTGAGTCACTACGCGGAGTGTAGTACGGACTGTTCCCAAGCTGCATGTTCACTAGAAGGCTGAGCTAAACAGTGATGAGACAGCAGGCCTCTGCATGTGAGGAGGACTCAGCATGTGGGTGTGGTGTGGGCTGGGATGTGGGTGTCAACTGAGAGAAACATGTCACGTTCGGTGATGGCTTGGAGGAGCAAAGTGTTCTACTTTATGTTATTCAGACAGGTCACTGGTGATGTCTGCTTGTTCCCATTCTGATCACGATTATCTCTAAAAGACTATATTACAGGCTCTTTTGGGCCTTCTCCAATAGTCTATGTATAATTTTATTACTTTGAGTAATAAGTGTGCTTGACTAGAGCTGCACTTACATGCATAATATTTTTTCAATCCGACTGAAATCATTCTAAGCAGAGATTCCTGAGCAAACATAACTGTTTGCACGGACGTAATAAATCTTGTATAAATGTATGAATCAATAAACACTGAAAGTACTTTATAATGGACTCATTAATATGTTTATTTTTCATCAGCATGGCATAGCAGGGTTCATGTGGCCTCACTGATGGTTTACCACTGCGAGAACCGATTTGAACAGACCCATTATGGTCAGACAGTGAGTCACAAAGACCCCCTGGCAGTGTCCAGACCAGCAGTGTTCATATCACCCTATAAACTTCATGTACACCCCCTGAACTTTGAGCCTTTTTTTTTTTTTGGACAAATTATATTTTCATTATTGTCTAATCTATTCCTATAAGTGCTGATTCATATAAATACTGTAAAGTACAAAGTTTAGTTCCCGTAACACAGTATGGCAGTAGCACCCCGAAAAAATTATCATAAACGTGTTTTGAATCTGTAATTTCTATCTAAGTTTGATATTTATCATCCACAATATTCAGCAATTTCTCTTTTTTTTTCATGTGATATATCCTCCTGCCTCAAGCGCCTGTAATACATGTGGGCAGGTTTATGATTGCATTTTTAGCACTAATCAGAGTCACAGCGCATATTCTATTTCCTGCCATGGACTGACTCTCCACTCCGAGTGCATAATCCTTCCTTTGATGCATAACCACAATAGCTCATTTTGCACAACTGACAGAGTAATATTCGCACCTTGCTTACTGGAGCTGGTGTACCCCATAGGGAGGTATCAAGCGGCCTTGTTAATATTCAGAGCTATGGTTTGGATTTGCGTGAGGCTCATGTAAGATGAAGCAGGTCATGGTGTAATGACCAAGTTGGCAATTTGGCTAAAAGCGTGAGGAGCATCTGTGAGGAGACTGAAGAAAATAGTCAGATGGTCATAGTTGTTGAGCCACTTTATGCAGAAGTTACTTACTATGTTAAGAAAAGACAAGTATTGCAAAGTGAAAAGCTTGTATAGGAAATTAGACTTGATACACAAGCAAAAGGCAGCACTCCATTAACATACACCTCCACCTGTCAACCAAGGCCTGGAAAAATAAAGATGGCTACTGTAGAAACCTACTAAAACATGTTGACTAATTTGTTTCTTAAGCATGTACTTTGCATGTACAAGGCCTCATACAGTACCTACTTACATCAGGTTTTATTTTGAGAAACCTGCTACAAACGTACATTTGTCGACCATGCAAACCTCGACTTCGGACGCTCCACCTATGGACCACAGACCATCTGATATCTTTTTTACACAGTTTTTTCACACACTACGGGAATGCAATTTAAACTAATCTGCATGTCTTTGGACTATAGGAGAAAACCAGAGCACCCGGAGGAAACCAGAGCACCCGGAGGAAACCCACCAAGTGTGGGCAAAACATGCAAACTCCATGTAAGCAGACCCGATATGGAAATCAAGCCCAGACCCTGGAGGTGCAAGGTGTTAACGACTAAACGATTAAACATTGCAGATGGTATATGTGGAAAAAAGGCTGTTGTTGGTCATGTGTCAGAGCTCAGTGGTTAAGGCATTGGACTATGGTGGAAGGTCCTGGGTTCAAATCCCACA
The DNA here is from genome assembly GCA_028565755.1 of Dinotopterus cunningtoni. Lineage (NCBI taxonomy): Eukaryota > Metazoa > Chordata > Actinopteri > Siluriformes > Clariidae > Dinotopterus > Dinotopterus cunningtoni. The sequence goes on from JAOTRS010000019.1 coordinate 13,238,218, forward strand.
GACACTAAGTTGCCCTGTTGGGCCCTTGAGCAAGGCCCTTAACCCTCAAGTGTACTGTATAATGAGATAAAAATGTAAGTTGCTCTGGATAAGGGCATCTGTCAAATATCTAAATGTGCCATGCCAGGCAAATTGCCTCTTTTTGTTAAAAAAAAAAAAAAAAAAAAAAGTCACATGTATTCAAGTACCAGACTCTCTAGTGAAAGTGTTCTTCAGGACACATCTGGACCAATTTTCAAGAGGATAACTGTAACACATTTGGCTTCAGGTAGTGCCTGAGTATTAATTATGACTTCCTCATGAGTTCTAATAGCAACAATTCTGATAGGAAATCTTTTGTTTTAGGTTTCTACATAGAATCTTTAGGGACACAAATGAACAGAAATCTTTTTCTCCCCCACTGTACCCCATGGACCAGTCTGGACACCAGAGCGTATAGAGAGTACATCCTTCCATTGTCTCATCTGCAAAAAACAAAAAAAGAAAAAAAAAGAGATTTTCCTCTGCATTAATCTGCAATGTCTCTTCCCCCTCCTCTCTGCATTGTGTTCTGTCTGAAGTGGAGCTTGTACTGACCCCGTTTATAGAATTTACACTGAACATGTTTTTCAGCAACCTCACAAATACCAATTAGGTTGCCAATCGAAGCGAGTCCTTTTTACTCGACTCTTCTTGAGAGCTCGGTTAGCATTATAAGATGGCCATCATTTGAGCAATCATGTGTAATTACCAGACACAGAAAAAGCAATTAAGAAACATGCAGAGCTCAAACAAGGCTGAACAAACAGGGCCAATTAGGCATGTGAAGGCAATCGTTGTGCATTATGGAAAAGTAGAAATGGCTGTTTGTAAAGTGGGTCAGGAGACTCCTTCACAACTCCTCATGGTTCAGTTACACAAGTAATAATTTGATCAGTTTTAAGTACACACAACATGGATATTGATAAAGCTTGTGGTTTGGCGTTATCTTGAATCAAAGCATATATTAGAAATACTAAGTGTACTTATAAAGTTTATACTTTACTAAGTATTTCTTTTGTCGTCAGCCAAATAAACTCTGTTTATAAACCCTGTTTGGATTACCTACTGTAATACTTTTACTCAACATTTTGATTTTAGTGCATAACAATATGCTCTCTGTTCGGGTATTCCCGGGTATTCCCCACCTCATACTGCTGTGGATACGTTTGCTCTGACGACCATAGTGGTGCTTCACATTACTACTTTTTATTATCACCACAGTTTCGTAACATATGAGACAAACTGGTTTTAAACTTCCCGCAGGGGGAATAAACAAACATTGATCTGTCCATACATCTTTAAAGGTATAGTTTACATATTGTACTTGCCGTTTTTGGAGTAACAGTTTTGTGAGGATTTGGGCACCTTGTATCAATATTACGGTAGTTTTTGTGTTTGGGCATATGTGTATTTGACCTCAAGGGAAAATATTTATCCAAAAAAGCTCTAGATTCGCTAGCTGCTGTCCACACAACTGCTCATAATGTCCCTTCTACTCAACATTTTGATTTCATTTATGGTGCAAATTTAACTACAGGCAAATACCAAAGGACTGGCAAAGTTTCATAATTTTTTTTACATACAAAATTTTAGACATACAACCAGACAGACAGACAGACATATGGACAGAAAATATTTTGAAACTTGTTTTGAGGCCTTCAATGAATGAAACGTAAAGATATCATTAAAACGAGTTCTTACCAATGTACAGACAAAACCTTTCTTTTATTTAGATAGATAGTCGATTTTCTTGTATTTCCTATTATACCACTGAACATTAGATTCAACTTCTTATTGGCAGATTTTGGATTTATTTTATATTTTTTACTT
>JAOTRS010000019.1:13252313-13263401 GCA_028565755.1 Dinotopterus cunningtoni
GGGCCTGGAACCTATCCCAGGAGTCTTAGAGCACAAGGCAAGTTGCCAATTCATCACTGGGCACACACACATACACATACACAGCGCGTGCATACACAAACACTAACAGAAACATTTATCAGTCTGGATTTATTTTTACTTTTTTCAAAGGTAAAGTGCAGGTTAATTTGTTTTATTTTTACTTTATAATTTTGTATTAATTATTTTTGTATATTTATTTTTTTGGGTTGTGGAATGAATAATCTGAGTTTTCATTATTTCTTATGGGGAAATTTGATTTATGAGTGTTTTGATATACAAGCACCCCCCCGGAATGAATTATGCTCGCAATCCAGGGTTCCACTGTATGTATCACTCACTTACTCATCATCTATACTGCTTTATCCTGTATTCAGGGTTGCGGGGGTCTGGAGCCTATCCTAGGGCACAGTGCGTGGTACACCATGGACAGGGTGCCAACCCCATCGCAGGACACACAATCGCACACACACATTATGGGCAATTTGGGAACGTCAATTAGCTCAATCGTTAGGTCTTTGGGAGGAAACCGGAATACCCGGAGAAAACTCACCAAGCATGGGGAGAACATGAAAACCATGCACACAGAGGAGGGAATCGAACCTGGCCAGGAATCGAACCCAGACCCTGGAAGTGCAAGAGGACAGTTCAAACCACTTCGACACCACCAGTATATATGTATTTTCAAATTTTCAAGTCTTCCATCCCAAAAGTAACTTATTCATGAGGTGAAATCTTTGAGAAGCTACTCTCCTGTAAACAAACTTTGAAAGAGTGATCTGCTCCACTAAATGGCACACTCCACCCGCAGCAGGTGCATCACGTCTCACACACATGCTGCTACACACACTGTTAACCTTTTATGCACTTTAAAATATTTTCTTTAGAAAGTTAGTCACAGGTGTGGCATCATACTTCACAACTTACACTGTTAGCACATCAAATAATATATTCATGCAGAACTACATGATTTAATGTTTAGTTTATTGATTTATGAATATTTATTTGTTATGACTCAGTTTACTTTTATCTATTTAGTACTAAAAAAGAAAAGGTTGCGCATTTAGCACATATAAAGGTTCCTTTTCCCCTTTGGTTCTGTTCACCATGCAAAGCCAAACCTAACCTTAATTCCTATTAAAAAAAAAAAGGATCCCAGGTTTGTCTATAAAGGAACCATTAGCGCTGCCCACTTTTAAGAAAACTTGTGACTCCCTCTGTTTTAATTACAGTAAATATAATGATCAAATTAATTTGATCAAAAGACACTTAAGGTAAATAAAACGTTCTTCAATCCACATAAAATATGCTAATTACTTTGTTCAGCATGTTTCTCTGTCTGTAAAGGACTAAAGAACTGTATGTTAGTTATATTTTTCTTTTTTCAGATTTTTGTTTGTTTTTGTCTTTACACTATTCTTTTTCATTTTCTCTTTTGTTTTTTTCTTTTCACTTTTTCTTTCAGTTTTTTTCTTTGTCTTTTTACTTTTCATTTTTTCATTTTTGTATTTTCTTTGTATTTTCACTTTTCGTTTCCTATTAGTTTTTCCTTTTTTGCTACCTAATATTTGTACACCATGTATCTCCTGATTACATTCCCTATCAACCGTGTGTGTAAGGGTAGCCACGGATCCGCCTATTTATAACTCCGCGGTGTAGCTGCCTGCTGATCTGTCTGTTGCAACACCCGTGGCATTATACTAGACCACAAACAACTTTTATTTTGCTCCTTTCCTGTTTTTAGAGCAGTTACAGCCATCCTGATATATTATTCTAATAAAATTTACTTGAAAATATTCCCACAAATTCTCGGGTACATTCTGACTATACCAAACAAGCCCAAACAGCTATCTTGCTTCTTCATGCAATTCAAGCTATTGTTGTGGCCATGTCTAATTTCGTATGACAGGGAAATTTGAATAAGCAGTAGAAAAAATGTAAAATAGATAACACTTTCATCATCGGGAGCTGAGTCACAAAAAACAGAATCCATTCTTGAGCTTCAGTACTGAAGTGAACTATCCCTTATGAAAAAAGCAGTCCCATATAAAATGTTCAGTACACAGATAAACCTTTGAGGATAGCTGTCAGAAGATTTCCACCATAAATAAAAGAAATCCATTCTGTTTTCACTTCTTTAGAGGATGGAAGTAAAAAAACACTTGGCTTCTTCATAAAGGCAAAAGCAGATGGTTTGATGCAACTTCCCTTTAATGACATCTTTCTGTTCCAAGATTATGAAATAAAACTGCCACCCAGAGAATGGCAGAGCTGGAGAAATCTGACCAGTTAACCAGAAGATTTTCCCCCCTTCCAAATGAGGTTAACTTTGGGAGAAATTCTAATTTACTCATTTAAACACCAGGAAATACAACAATCAAAAAGGAAAATAGACAGAGAATATTTTTTTATTATTGTGTAAACACTGCAAACTTTCTTTTAGTCGGTCCCAACAAGGGGTCACCACAGCAGACCATGCGATCCACACACACCTTGGCACAGGTTTTACACCAGATGCCCTTCCTAACACAACCCTCCTATTTTTCTAACCAGGCTTGGGACTGGCACTCCATGCAGTGGCTGGGTCGTATAGGGTGCGGCTACCCATCAACGACACAGCTCGAACCCGGCTCCCAGATCCCTAAATCAACAACCTTAGCTGTCTGAGCCACCCCTCCCACACTGCAGACCGATATAAATGTCTAAGATGACTAAAAAGTTAATTTTGCATAATGGGTTTTCTTTATGAGGTTTTAAGTGAAACCACTATATAGAGATATTCACGTTATGTAACTAAAGAACTCTTAAGGAGAGTGTGAGGATGGGTCAAACATATTTAGTTTAAAATTCAGGAAGTTACCATACCTTTTATGGCTCTGCTTTCTAGATGGCTGTGAAAAACAGCTACATTATTCAATAAAGCATTTTTTAAAATGTGTGTTTCGCAGTATATAAAACAAAGCTGGGTAGCAGATCAGTTTCCATGTGTATCATTTTAATTGTTGATTCACTACATTAGTTTCTCATGAGTCATCAGTGTGTGGGAAGCTTTGTGCATCATCTCCTTACACACAAACACATACACATTAGCTCATTAATTAATTGTAGGCTGATGTGTCTTTTAGCTTGTTGGTGACAAGTGTTGACAGCTAAAATCACTCCTCAACAAACAATCACAAACAGTTGCAGAGCTCAGGGAATGACCAAGTCACAGACTAGGATAGCTTTAAATGTGCTAATTCCAAATGAACATTCCAGAAATGTGGGGAAATCTGCAAAGTGGACAAACCTAAAGTTAAACACAAAAGAAAAAAACATCCTCATCAAAGGGTTTTAAATTGCTTCCTAAGAATAGTGTGTAATCTTCCAAGATCATTGTGCACTTACCATATTCGTTTGTTTAAAAGAGCTAGTTAGCAGGAATGCTAGCAGGATTATTACAAGGTACATTGAAGCTACTGTGCATATGGATCTAATGAGTGCAGCCAATAGTTTAGCCATCTATCATTCAACCGGTAGCCATGTTGTATGGACAGCATAGAAATGCAGGAAAGTAAAATTTTTAATACGCTTAGTGTCGACTGTGCTAATCTAACTTTGAAGAAATGTCATCCATGTATCAGCATTCACTGTGTTGCCTTCCAAAGCTAACAGAAGAAACCAGAAGACAGGGTTCCTCACATGGAATTCTCTCCTTTGAAATCATCTCCGTTTTATTATTGAGCATTAATTATGGAAATATTTCTAAAAACCAAAAAGTTTCTAATCATAAGTTGTTTGCTGAATGTCACTTTTAAGGGTTTCTGTCCACTAGACTATCCACGTTTACTTCAGTAATGAGGCAATACAGGAACAAACTATGTGACGGTTAGTGGAAAACCCATCAGATGCCACTGTAGCTAACGACACAAAAATGAACAAAAAACCTGGTTGTAATCAGAACTGTTGTTCCACAATTTAACATAAAGAAAAACCCCCCAAAGCAAAGTGAAAATCAGCTTATGCAACAGTCAGTATTTCACAATTTTGCTAGCTGTGTGTTCACATTGTTAATATCCTGCACTAATGATGCTGTTGCATGGCTGCCTGCCATATTTTCAAAATGGCAAACCTCAAATGTGCTATTCTGCACAGTTGACAGTCAACATCATTTAAAAAATGTATAAATCACTTAACATTGGCTGCTCCTGTCGAGGGGTCGCCACAGTGGACCATTCTATACACACACTTTTTTCTGGGCTTGGGTCCGGCACTGCATCCAGTGGTTTAGGCATTGTATGTCCATGTTCCAGTGTCCGTGCGTGCATGTACTGTTTACTATAACGTTCTGACCATGTGTGTGTGCAGGTGCGTAAAGCAAAAGCAAGTGTCATTAAAGAGGTTCTTTGCTAAAGATCCAGTTTCTAGAGTCTTGGAGAGAGCAGTGCATGCACGAGTGCCATTAGAGAGGTTCCCTGTTAAAGAACTTTCCGAACAGAGCAGTGTTTTCGCACAAACACACACATTCATTAACTGTACTACAGTATATTCATGTTTTCTTTATGTAGATTAAGTTATACTTAAGCACACAAGAGTGAGTACTGTTGTGCTGAAGATCAGCACGGTTGGACAAAGGCATCACAATTGTGTTAATATCCAGTACAATAACATAACACAATAACCTTAAGTGTGATACTTCACAAACATGGTTCATTATCAACAAACATTTGCGTGTTTGCTGAACCAGTTATTTTGGTGCACACATATCCTTCCATTACCGGTGAAACTAACTATCCATGGAGACAATTAGCGACCGAAATGTTTGACCGAAGTGTAAGCAACGCGTTAGCAATACTATGCAGCCAAAAGGTGTGAAGAATAAACTATATTTCCACTTATTGTGCTTTAGATTATCGGCTAACTTTGGCGATTCTGGGCTTGAATCTGAAATAGTGTTAACTGGAAAGCTAATGTGCTAGGCAGGAAGTACAATTTCTTGTTCCATACACCAAGTAGTGCTCTTGATCAGGGGTTAGAGAGGTATTTGAGATTCAGTCTTGTGTTGTGAATCTGGTTAACTGTGTATTTTGCATAAGCTGAGAACAGAACAACACAGTGTTACAGTAGATGTATGGGCACAAGAGGATGCAAGTGCAGGTAAAACATTATTTTATTGACCTAAAACACTCAGTCAAATCAAATTAATTATAGGTATAACGCAACATGAGAGATGATCAGCAAACAACGTGATAGGCCTCAAGAAAAACTACAGTCAAGCATGGTACGGAAATCAAACAAATAAGTATTGGTAACATCTGTAAAACTTACGAGAGCAGATACTTCACATCACTCCATTGTATCTAAGTTCTGTTTATACCCAGGTGTAATTCTGGGCAGTTGTGTCTTGCGTAGAACTCAAGCTATTCAGTCCATGTGCACTGGGAGTTGTAGTTCTTTTTGGGCATGTTTGTATGCGGTATGGGAGCTGCTTATTTTTACAAATACTATAATTACTAAGCAGACAAAGTGTTGTCTAAGATGACATAATGTTAACAGATGCGTTTTCTTGCTGAAATGCTTCTGTGACTGGTTTTGAAAGTGGGAGTTGGCAAGCTACTGTACCAACCTAATTTATGCCGAGCTGACGGCCAACTTAACCATTGTTAGAACACGTCTGATAAGGAGTGATACATATAGTTAAACATCCATAACTGTTCTGTTATGTGTTATATAACCACTTATGGAATGTCTCTCTTCCAGTCAGATTACAGGCAGAACTAGCTGTATAATGTGGTTTTTGGAACTATAACTAGTACAAAATGTTAGCATTTGATCATGCAGAGGGTTTTAGCTGGTTTAAAAAAAAATTATATACTGAATTTTTTTTATGAGCATTGTGCCTTATGCTTATAGTGTTCAGTGTTATAATAATAATAATAATAATAATAATAATAATAATATAATCCTAACCATAATGTTTAATTGCATTCTATTGAGCTTCCTAAAATCGCCCTTGAAGTTTGAATTCTTTTTATGGAAGAATATTAGCCCATGTTATGTAGTGTTATAAAATAATGTACTTTGAGGACAGAGTGTCTGAGGACAGCGTGTCTGAGAATGTTGTTCCTTCTGACTTTGCCCATAAGCAGAAAGAATCACATACCAGTATTCTGTCAATAAGAGTTATAAGCCCATAATCCTGGCCTGTGGGCACTAACACAGGAGATAGATCCATAAAGGATGACATTTGTGTCAGCATTATTAGAGATGAGCAGAGAAAAATATTGAAGCATGGTCCTTAGCCATGAACTGATAGTAACTATGGCAATAAGGTGAATTGGCTGAGGACAAAGTAGGGGAGGATAAGCTGTTGTAGGTAATTCCCTTTCAAGTAACCAAGTATCAGAGGAAACATGTACAGTAATGATGTATCAGCAAGCCAGGGTGAAAATGGTTGCTTTGGTTACAGAGATGCAAAAGGTAATATATCCCGTAATGCAGACATTAAAGAGTCTCACAACTTTGTGACGAGGACAAAATCTTTATATGTATGTGAGTAAATTATCATTTTGTGCTTTTTCCTGTAAACAATCTCTTCAAGGACCTGTAGCTTTCTCAAATCTCTTCATGTTGATGATAGTGATGTCAAGAATGTTAGTGCAATTTTTTTTTTAGACTAGCTCCTAAATACACCATTCTTGCAATTATCCAATCAGCACATCATGTGGCATCAGTGAAAAGCATAAAATCACCAGAAAACAGGTCAAGAGCATCAAACATCAGAATGGGAAGTAAACTTGATCTCAGTGACTTTGACTGAGTCATGAGGCATGATTGTAGTTGCTGATCTCCTGGGATTTTTACTCACGAAAGTGTCTAGGATGTACACAGAATTACAATTTAAACAACAACAACAACTAAAAAAAGAGTGAGCATCCGTTCTCTGGGAGGAAATCAAACTGAAGAACTATATGTCGAACTCCGAGGAAAACGGGAGAAACACAGAGGAAATAAATACACAAATATGCCAATGTCTAGTGATATTTCTAGCAAACATAAGCCACACTAAAAGGAGCAAAATATTTGGCCCAACCTGCAATGACATTGTATTCAAATACATATACTTCAATATCTAGTTGGTCTCCCTCTTGCAGCTATAACACCTTTCACTCTTTTTGAAAGGCTGTCCACAAGATTTAGGAGTGTTTCTGTGGAAATTCGTGCCCGTTTATTCTGTAGAGCATTTATAAGGACAGACTTTGATGTTGGACGAGAAGGCCTGGCTAGCAATCTCCATTCCAGTTCATCGCAAAGGTGCTTGATGGGGTTGAGGTCAGGGTTCAGTGTGTGGGCCAGTCAAGATCTTCCACACTTTCAAATCTATGTCCTTGCTTTGTACACTGGGGTACAGTCATGTTGGAATAGAAAAGGGCCTTCCCCAAACTGTTGCCATAAATTTGGAAGCAGAGCATTATCTAAGATGTCTTCGTGCTGAAGCATTAAGATTGCCCTATCTTATCTGGTACTAAGACATGAGCAGCAGGTTCTTTAAATCCTGTAATTTTCTCATTATGCATCTTATCAGTAGAGGGTTAAGGGCCTTGCTCAAGGTGGTGAGTGATGTTTGAAACTGGGACCTTCTGGTCAGCAGGCCAATGCCTTAACCACTGAGCTAGCCTAATACCACCTAATGCTGCCAGAACAATTCCAACATGGATGCCACAAGACCTCTAAACGTATGCTGTAGTATCTGGTACTAAGACATCATCAGCAGGTTATTTAAATCCTGCAATTTAAGAGGTGAGGCCTCCATAGATCCGAGTAATTGGTCTGCAAAAATGTTTAGGTTAGTAGCACATTTAAATGCATTAATGGCAGGACCTAAGTTTTCCAAGTAGAACATTGCCCAGAGCATTGCACTGCCTCCACCAGATGCCTTCTTCCCACAGTGCATCCTGATGTCATCTCTCAAAGGTAAGCAATAATTACACACATAATGCAATAATCAATCAATCAGTCAATCATGAAAAAAACTAAAACAAACAAACAAACAAAAAAAATGTATAATGGGCCTCATGGATTAAGAGTATTGACCATACAGTAAAAAAATGTTTCGGCATGGTTACACTTCACTGATTATTTTCAGGCAACTGCTAATCCATTATTATGTGTTTAGTTTTTTTATATATTTAATTTTATATGTATTTCACAATACAAGATAAAAACAACCAACACATCCCAGATCAACCCAACCACCCCACCCCAACAAAGAACAACAGCAAGAACACCACCCACCCCGAGGAAGAAAGAAAGAAAGAAAGATCTGACAGTCTGAAAACTGTCATAAATCCACAAAGAATGCACCAAAATCAGAATATTACCTACTACACAACATAAAAAATATTGCAATATATTTTGGTGAACAAATCACTGTCTAAAAGATAAATTCAAAAACCATCCCCTACATTTTGTTAAACTTATTTGGGGATAAGGGGCCTGATTGAAACACCTGAATTCAATGATCAACAGGTTTGGCCAAATATTTTTGTCCATATAATGTACTTTCCCATGAAAACAGTTGTAAACATTGCTTAGCATTGCCACTATAAAGCAACTTCAAGTTTGTACAGTAAATTATGTATATATGATTTATAATTTAATATCTGGACCTTTGAAGGCATGCACTGCAAATTTTCAAGCCTCAAAGCAGAAACCTGGTGTCCAATAAGCAAAATCTGAAACATAAATTCTACATTTTAACTGTTTAATTAATGCTCTATGTAATTTACATGTTTTCGGTTACATGCATAGGACACATGGGATTGTTTCCTACGTAATTGTTCACTTGCAGAACTTTCTTTTATTTTTCAGGGAAAAGAAAATACTAAAAAACGTTTTTTTTTTACCACATTTCCAATATCCAAAAGTGGTTTTGTGGCTAAGATTTTAGCCATCGAAGAAAATACCAGTAAGAAGACCCTGACACTTTCAAAACCCAACACACACCAGTGTATTCATATTTTTTCAGTCACCATATTGACTAATTTGGCAGCGAGTCTCTAAACCAAGCAGACTGCATGCTGAGAGGAGAATCATGATTTTTTGTCGGCTCTTATGATGCACAATATGTAGCAAGTGATAGCTTATGGCTCCAGCTTATAATATCCCCATCATTATATGATTACAGACTCTTAGTATCAATCCTACAGAGATCTCAACTCCCCATGTACCGTATGTACAACATGTCTTTTCTGACTTCAGACGCTTACATCAGTGGATGCAGGACGTCTGATTCAGACTGATAATTTCGCTTGTGGGAGGCACAGAGCTGCAGTGAACTTTCACGACAGACACCCTGGACTTATTTTATCTCACACACCCTACAGGCTGAATGGGTCTCTAAACTTGTCTGATTCAAACAGAATGTACTGTACGTGATGTTCAATGATCACTGGAGAGATGATATTGCAATTTCTCTGTTTAGGGTTTGATTAGGCAATTTCACTCATATCTTCTCACTTTTCCTTTCAGTAGCTCACTATATTCAGTCATCAATGATGGCCCCTATGTCACCAAATAAAATCCAATTAGTCCTGACTCCAACAGTAAATATATGCCACAGAGCTGGGAAGCTCACATTCATCTTCCTAGGGTGACAGCTCTCTGAGTGCATTCCAGGCCTGAAGGATGGAGATGGGTACAGGAATGAGAAGCAAGGAAATCTTTAAATACTCTGTACCTGCCATGATTTAAAAAATATGAACAGGCAGAGGACCTATTACTTGGAAAAGAGTGAATTTATTTGTTATGGTTTAATAAAATAAACTCTGTATTACATATCTATTATGCAACAAAACTATTCATTTAATACTTTCTGTGTTTGCTAGGGGAAAATGAGACCAAGAGTTGGTTAGTAAGATGTTATTGTACAATTCAAGAAGAAACTGAAACTTCTGATAAGTTTCTTATATACATACACCTCCCTATACATTTACAGCATTTGACAGATGCCTTTTTCAGAGAGACTTACATCTCTTTCTAATTACTGTATTCATCTTATCAGTTGAGGGTTAAGGTCCTTGCTCAAGGTGGTGAGTGATGTTCAAACCTGGGACCTTCTAGTTAGTAGGCCAATGCCTTTTCCGCTGAGCTGGCCTAATACCACTTGTGCTGCCAGAACAATCCCAATGTGGATGCCACAAGACCTCTAAACGTGTGCTGTAGTATCTGGTACTAAGACATCAGCAGTAGGTTATTTAAATCCTGCAAGTTAAGAGGTGAGGCCTCCATAGATCCGGGTAGTTGTTCCGCAACAATGTTTAGGTCGGTAGTGTGTGTAAACGCATTAATGGCAGGACCTAAGTTTTCCAAGTAGAACATTGCCCAGAGCATCGCACTGCCTCCACCAGATGCCTTCTTCCCACAGTGCATCCTGATGTCATCTCTTCAAAGGTAAGCAATGGTTACACTAGTGGAAGAAAAAAGGCAAGCATTTTTTTCTGTAACATAAGAAATTTATAATGCATTACAGCATCCTTAGAAACTCACACTGTTCCTCTAAGTGCACATGTGCCAGTGTGCTTTGCTGTCACTTTGATCCACAACGTGGAACTATTACCTGTTACCTATCATTTATATCCTGATACTTAGCATGTGCTAAAAATAACAACATTCTCCCTTGGAGTGCTTACAGTACATACACTAAGTGACACTGACAGACTTGCGATCATCCCTCCTTCCTCCCTCATCCATCATCTCCACATTGGCAAACAGGACACAACAGCTTATTGCCTGAGCTGAAATAGCCTTGTGCTCCCCCTAAATCACTCATATGTACACACCAGCACTTAATAACATACACCACCACTCACGGAGTAATGGAAGATGCATTACTTACAGTAGCTGCTTCAAATGTGAAAGCTCCTGTTGTTAAATCTGACATGATTCATCTACATTCATCAAGTAATGGTAACATGCCATAATTTGAGCTACAGTAAAAAAAGTAATGCATTATATCATAACACAAACATAAGGAATAAATCATGACCAGACGTGCTATATATATAAGCAATATATATTAATATTTTTCTA
>JAOTRS010000019.1:13271097-13286067 GCA_028565755.1 Dinotopterus cunningtoni
TAATTAATGTCATGTACTGTAGGTCAAAGAAACATTTTCCATTAGGTGGTACAGTTCTATGTAATCTTCACTTAAAAATGTTGACAATCTCATCTCAAAGAGCTGTTATTTTATTTAAACAGTTTAAATAATCTTCCATCTTTTGCTATTACTGTACCTATCACTACCTGTTAATACCCTTATCTTGTTTGTTTCATGACCAGTTAATAATCTTGTACTGCTCCAATGACGATGAAGAATGAAGCCTTAAATAAATTTGTTTCCAGGAGTTTTCAGAAATTTCTGACAATGCATACACCAAGCATGGAACCCAGGAGTGACTGACAGTGTATGCCAAGTAGAACAATCACAAAGCTACCGCATTCCCTGCAGAAAAATATTTTCCCCCCTCATAACCAGACGATCATTAGAATTCACAGCTCCATTATAAATCCAGAGCCCATTGCAAAGCTTACTGTTTCAAGAAGCTGATAATCTGATTTATTTGGGCTCAACAGAATACACATCTCCTCTGTGATGGAGGTGGATGCAGAGAAAAGTTTATGAAACATTGCATACCTTACTGCAAAGTCCCTATGAGTCATTATTTGTTATTACTCAGTTAATATGTAGGCTTGTTTAAAAGGAAGGCGTTAAATATGTAAGAACATGTTGCTAATGTTGTACATGTGTAGGTACAGTAACTACGGTACAACCCAAATAATGGAGTGAATGAGTCTTAAATCTAAATATGATTTCACTGAGCGCATTTGATGGAGGTGGGTTATTTATTTAATTTATTTATTTACTTATTTATTTCAAGGCGTCTGAACAAAGTGTGTGTCACTGAGAGTGGGTCGCTAAAGACAGCATTCTTCAACAAGAACATTTTTTTATAGCATGACTATGACTATTTGAGTATATTGTGGGAAACCAATCTTCCCACAGTGATCATAAATTGTGCTGATACATGGATTAGAACTCATGATCACCTGCTATAACATACAACATGTACTGTATCCTGAGCTCACATTAACCAACTATTTGTATGGAAGTCACCGTACCTATTCTAAGGCAAAGAAACATTGTTATTTAACAAATAAAAGTTATTTAATTTTTTTTACATTTATGGAAGGAGTCTCCAGTGTGAGCTAATATTTCACTTCAACTTCATTAGAAAGAAACAAAAATTGGCTAGGGAGCATAAAGATGAATGAAGGTCATGTGGTCTGATGAGTCCAGATTGACATACCCCAGGGAGGTCATACATACATAGTGGGCAGTGTACAAGCCACAGGAGGCAGTGTCATGATCTAAGGTTGCTTCAGTTGCTCAGGTCTAGGCTCAGCAAAATAATGTGGCAATAAAATAAAGTCAGCTAATGACCTGAATGTACTGAATGACAAGGTTATCATATTCATGGCCTTTTTTTCTTCAGTAGGGGAACAGGCATATCCCACATCTCAAACTGTACAAGAGTGATTCTGGGAGCATAAGGAATCACCTTCACACATGAATTTGCCATCACACTATGCACTGTAATCAAAGCTAAACAGTCTTCCTTGGGCTACTGTAGTTCCGGGGAAAGAAGAGAGTTGAATTTTACCCTGAATTTTTAACATTGCTAAGCCTAGAACTGACCAACCGAATTTATAATGACCTAGACCTACTGTAATGAACTTATACCTGTATACACTTCTATTTTGATTTAAGACAGATTTGACAAAACCCCAACTATCCCTTTAAGTACTTTATCCTATGCTCATGTGAAAATACTTTTTAATCCGACAGAAACAAAATTCTACTGAAGGATTCTTACATACATACTACCCAGGGCATTTTTTAAATTCTAAGTAAGTTAACTACTTGATTAATTGAACCTGGTGCTTCATGCATTTTACCAAACCTCATTTCTTTTGCATTTCTTTCTTCTTCCTCATCTTCTTCTTCTTTCTTTATTTTTGGCTTGAAATTATGCTAAAAAGCCTAATAAACATATTGATATAAAGTAGCGAGTGGGTTCAATAAATATTTCTGCATTTATTTTCATGGACTACGGGCCAAAGATCATATGCATAATTCTCTGAAAAATACAAATAAGTTTTATATAAACTGTGTGATGTAATCAATAAGCATCAACAGTCACTAAGCCTTCATACTGTACAGTTTCAAACATTAGGCTTGTTATGCCTTGTACTAAAATCACTAACATGCACTTTAAACATCTGCCCTCCGGTATTTTGTTATATATAACACGACTCATTGTTAGAAAAACATATAACTCTACTTATACACTAAACAAAATCCAAAATGAATAATCACATTTTAATGCATTAGCTCTCTCAAAATTGTTATTAAAGAAATACTATATTTACAAAATTTTTATATAAAATGTTCAGATAATATTAAATGGTAGACATTTGTTGAAAAAGTCAGAGAAATGTGTGAATGGTGAGCAACAAACTACAGAGCATTGAAGATAAATGTTGAATCCTGTTGCAATAAACTCCTAAAAGGATGCCATGTTTAGCGTAAGTAAGCACTGGCAGGAGATCAGGATCTCCATTAAAAACATTGCTACAAATGGATTGCATTGCTGATTCTATGTTATAAAATGGATATAAAGGATATGTTCCTTCTCATGGCATGTGGTTGTTTCAGGTTTACAATTTTTAGATTTTTTTTTGCAATTGATCAAATATAGCATTTTACTTTTTTCATTATACGTTTTTCTTTTTTTTTTCCTCATTTTCTACAATGTAGAACAATACTAAGTATATCAAGAATGAAAAAAAAAAAACACATATGGAAGTATGTAATTAAGTAAGGAAAAACAACAGCCCGTCAATGCTTTAAGGCTTGAAAGTCAGTCCATCTGGCAAATTGCAAGAACGTTGAATGTAGTTTATCTTCAAGCGCAGTCACAAAACCCATCAAATGCTATAATGAAACTGTCTCTCGTTAGGATCGTCCCAGGAATGGAAGCCCGAGACAAACTTCTGCTGCAGAGGATCACTTCTTTTATACTTACCAGGGTCAGAAATTACATGTACATGAATGCTTCAGAGAGCTCAAGTAGCAGAAACCCCTCAGCATCAGCATTTCACATGTGACTTTTTTTTTTTTTTTTTTTTCATATTTTGGACGGCTTCAGAATAAAAATAATAATAATAAAGGACATTTAATTTGAAAGTGTGTCAAAAGTTTTTTAGTTCCAAATGTGCCCTTACAATATTGCTGAGGTATCTTTAATTGTAGGGATGTTTTGAAAAGGTGTTGAACCTCTTTACAACACGGTGAGATCCAAATATTTATGGATATTGTTGTAAGTGAGATATCTCGCTGTTTCTCATTACTTTATAACCACATTAGTCTTGAGTTTTAGCTTTAGTGCAAAATTGAATACGTACACCTCGGGATAATAAAGATGTCTCGGTTTATTGAGGAGATTTGGGTTAAGAGGGGGATCAAATTTTTATTTTATTTTATTTTTTGCTTATAAAATCACACACCAGTCATCATTATTTTAAAGATAATAAAAAGTGAGCAATAATTCAAGGTCAGTGTTTGAACCCTACAAGCAGAGATCATTTGCTTATATTATTCCAAGACAACTCTCATACAGTACCTCAGGCTATAGTTCCTTTAAATAAATCTGTATGAAAAAAAAATTATCCAGCAAACATACAGTACACGCAGTGGTACTTCTTTTATGGACGAATCAGACACATTTGATGAGATGCTGCTCACGTGTGATTGATTGCATGAGTAATCTGGGCTCCCATGTGGGAAAACAGGTTGACCCAAAACTGTCCATATGAACGGAGTGACTGACATAGGACATCATGTGCGATCACATGTGCATCACGTGTGTAGAATATGGGCAAATACAACATAAAAACGTAGCTGTGCGTAAAGTGCTGATGCGCACACGTTCGACCGGAGACCTTCGAGTACTCCTTTAACAGTTCTCGTTGAACTTTCACTCAGAGTTGTCCAACAGGAGAGATAAGGAGAAGAAGAAGGAAGAGGAGAAGGGGACTGCTCGGACCTGTGAGCCGCGCGTCTCCACGATTGCGCATGATACTGCGGCGCCGCGCCGTTCCGCGCCGCAACTCACCTTGAAGCGGAGGCTGAACGCGTTTTTAGCGCAGGAGCGACGCAGCGGTAGCCAATCCACGCCCCTCGGCCCTCCCACGTCTACCAATGACATTCGAGCGGGGGCGGTGTCAACGAGCTAAATTCTGGGGTTTGGTTTTACGCCGGCGTCGCTATCTAAAGGCGCGTCGGGCCGCGTCGCGCTGGTGCAGGTGCAGAGAGCGCGAGAGAGAGAGCGAGCGCGCGAGAGAGAGAAGAGAGCGCGAGAGATAAGGATGCGAAAAGGAGAGAAGGGGAAGAAGAAGGGCGAGAATGAAGGGAAGCGCCGGAGGAAAGGGTGCAGGGCATGAGTGAAAGGATTTCAGCAGCTGCCAGTGCGTCAAGCATCCCGGGGAGCTCGTCTGTGAATGATTTATAGAAAAGGGGGCACTCTGAGATATGACGAGCTCTCCGACTGGCTGGCAATAGTACTATGATTTGGTATGTGGCCACTTTGATAGCAAGTGTGTTCAGCGCCCGAGGAACGGCCGCTCAAGGTGAGTTGAAGTGCAACGTTTGATGCCCTTCCACGTCCAAGTTACAATGTAACTGCTGTAACCCTTTGACTTTGATCTCGTCTTGTTTGTTTGTTTCTTTGCTTGCTTCTTTGTTTTGATTTGTTCAAGTTCTAATTCTTCTTGTAGGTATTCCTAACCAGCCCGTATGAGTCTCATTCTGAAGTTTCTGAGTCATACAAATGGACATGAAATCAGGTCATATCTGATTGAATATTAGAGAAGCGTTTTAGTAAAACTGCTAAGAACATGTGACAGCCTTTGGCATGTAGTTCAACTGTTCCTGCACCTGTGCAGCATGCACCTGTTCTAACACCATGATGTCATTCAGTTGTAAGATGTGTTCGATCATGCATGATATCAAGAATGATATCAACTAGGGTAATTCTGTAAAATATTATCTTGATTATATTTATAGTGCTTGGTATTAATATAATTAAGCCCGTTTCGATTGTTCTGTCATTTTCTTGATCACTACATTTAAATATAGTTAATTTTGATTATCAATCTAAATTTAAGCATTTAAGTGTTTCTGTCTAAGTGCATGCTGTTTTCTAGGTGGTATTTCAGAACCAGAAGTGATGCAGTGGGTTTTTTCGTGATGTACCAGTGGACTCATATAGCCCTGCTGTTACAAATTTGTCCACCAGGTGGCTAAACTATTGCAGATGATGACTAGGTCTGAAAGGCTCAAATTAATCTGTTCTTACATTAAACATTAAACACGTTGGAAGGGACATCTAGTTCAACTTGTTTATTATGCATTTGCTACCATGAATAAAGAAAGAATGAAGTTTTATTGCCTCAGCTGACCTGACGTGTCACTTCATCTCTAACTAAGGGAAGTCTCTCGCTGTGCAGTGCTGTGCTGTGCCGGCCACGCACGGTGTTGCATATGCTTCACATTCCCCTCCTGTGTGACCAGATGAAACTGCCACCTTCTGCTCTTATACCGCTGCCTCAAGCTGTCTTCTGGCAAACACAGCTCGCCGGCTATAGGCCTGGGCATATGCCAGAGCTTGGGTCTCAGTTTTGCTTTGCTGCTTCTTTTTTTTTTTTTTTGCTCAGTCGACACAAAAGCAGCAGAGCAGCCTTCTCTTTTTCATAGAGCTGATGAGTTGGTCGGGATGAGGTCTGCTAACTGGGGCCCGGAGGCTGAAAGATAGCAGACTGCTCTGTACTTGTTGAAGCATCTCACGGCTTCCCTGAGGGAACAGAGAATCTTTAACCATTATGGGAACATATGCCCACTAACGTCTGCTTCTTTTAAACTGATTATGACTAATCTGTATGCCCGAGTGAATGCCTCTCTGGTGATGCTATAATACTCGGGATCCAGACATGATACGCTAAGAGACAAGCACATTTTTAGTGGCAAGCTGTATTTGGAGCAGTTTTGATTATACTGATGTTGCACAGTGCAGCTGATTTAGTCCAAATTAATTTCTTCCCTTGTGTATGGATCAATCTCTAAAGTCATGCATCTCCTTTGGCTTTTAATGTCTTGTAATTATGATTTATAATGTTAGCTCTACTCCAGCCAAATCACTTACAGCGAGTGTACCAAGCAAACAGTGGAACGTGGCTGACTTACTGATTGCGTTGAAAAGCTGCTGAATATTAACTGAAGAGAAAAATGCTGAGGCAGCCACTTTCCAAACCATGTTGGATCCAGTGATTGTCGGTAGAGAAACCATATGGAATAAATCTGAATTTAGTCATTAGGATATATTAATCCCTGTCTCACCTAAAGTTCTCGAATGTAGAACTCTCAGGGGTATGTCATTGCTAAGGTCTACGTTTTGTGCTTTATGACACAACACTTAGTTCTGACCAAGTAATTTGATTAGACAAGAGGCATTCCATGAGTGATGAATTAGAGTACCGTATAACACCACTGGGATGCGTAACTATATGCATAACTCTACTCCACAGGTGTTCTAATAATCATTAACCCCTGAACAGGGGCATTTCTTGGTGTGTGGACCAAGGGGTTTGGCATTCAACCCTGGAACAGTTAGTTAGCTTAGGCTATTCCAAAGAGGAATAATGAAGACATAAAAAGAAACTGGGCGACACAGTGGTGTAGTGGTAAGCACTGTCGCCTTGCACTTCCAGTGTCCGGGTTCGATTCCCGGCCAGGCTCGATTCCCGTCTCGGTGTGCATGGAGTTTGCCAGTTCTCCCTGTGCTTGGTGGGTTTTCTCCGGGTACTCCGGTTTCCTCCCACAGTCCAAAGATATGCAGGTTGGGCTAATTGGCGTTCCCAAATTGCCCGTAGTGTGTGTGTGTGCTCTGCGATGGATTGGCGCCCTGTCTAGGGTGTACCCCGCCTGGCGCCCTAAGCCTCCTGGGATAGGCTCCAGGTCCCCGTGACCCTAAATACAGGATAAAGTGGTATATAAGATAAGATAAAAAGAAACTTCATGAACTTCCTGTTTGGTTTATTTTCTTCACCTTTGCCTCTGTTAATTGCACTGTTATTCACTAACTGTTGGTCACCAGCTTAACCAGTTCCACCTGTCGCACAAGGATGTGTGTTGGCGGAGCCATAAACTGATTAATTAATTAATTAATTAAACAAACCATCCCACTTTCTATGTTTAATGTACCAATAGCAGAGCCATTTACTAGTATTGACTAGAACCCAACACTGACCTAGCTGTGACCTCACAGTGATCAGGCTGTGGACAATTTCAGTTTTTTCTCCAATGTTTTCTGGATGTCAAGTTCACATGGCGTAAAATACTACATTTTGTGAATTACTGCTGACTGAAGGACAGGGGTTTAAGAACCTTGTTTTTTCTAATATATGACCTGATTTTATGAGTGCCATGTGATTTTATTTTTTTATGGCAAATCCTTTTTTTAGCAGGTGCTTACAATTCCCATGTCTAGTCATGGAGACCCAGTGCCCTGCACACCTAATCCAACTGATCAGCTAGTTAATTAGCTCGTCAGCCAGTTCTTTATGCATTGAAATATGCAGGACAGTAAGTTCCCAGTACTTAAGATCCCATGGCACCGAGTACCTTTTATATGGCCTTTCGCTTTCCTGTTTTCCTGTGTCGACTGAGTACCCTAGCAGTCTGTGAGCTATGCCTGGATTCCATTTCCTCACTCTCAGCACTTCAAAGGCCGTTTCCTGTCTCTGATACACTTTCTCCTGAGCCGTCTGTATCTTGTCTGCTGCCACAGCCCGAGAGAGAAGCATGTGTTCCAGCAAAGCCTCCCACAGGGACCGTGTGAAGCTTTGATTAATTTCACATACGGACATCTAAACTCTTTCATTTGTACTCCTGACTTCTCAATTTCTTTTAAAGTTATGACTTTTTTTTCCCCTTATGGCTTTGAAAGTGTGTAAAGGTGCAGGTCAGGGCTTAGGCTCTAGTTCCGTACATTAGGCAATGTTGGAATCTTGCATGCTGTTAGAAGAACATCTGTTCTGTCTTTGCTTGGATGTGTTCCAGTGTTTCTAAAATTACTTAAAAGGTGTCTCAAGTAGTTTTGGAGGGATGTAGTTGGGTCTGTTTTCTAGGGTAAATTGTACCATTTTGTATCACGTTAATATATCCCTGAAATCAAAATGGATATTTCAGAGCTTCTTTCTAAGTGTCAGGGACACAAATATGACATCAATATAAAAATGACACATACAAAAAAAAAATCATTCAGTCTATTTTACACCATGCTGTTGTCTCTATTAGTCTTTGTAAGTGATACCATTTTCAAACCATAACCCTTAAAGTTATAAGCACACCATTCAGACATGTCCTTCCGGTAATGACCTGGACCCACATATATATACTGTACTGTTAAAAAAAACAAACACTAAAGGGAACACTTAGTCCCAGTTTGACTTGAACGCCTCTCATATGTGTATGCATGGTTCAAGTCAATCCGGGATCATAGGGATCATAATAAATTGAAGGGTTCTTCTAAGAACGTGAGTACGACTTGGTCTACTCCCAGCACTCACATTTCGGTACCAGTCCATGCATCATAGAAACCATGCTGTAGCCTGGAAGCTACATGCTGACTGATACTGATGTTTTCAGTAAGTCTCTTTTTGGCTCAAGGATAAATCCACTTCTATAAAAACCATCAACCGACATGTCAGCCAACTGGTATGTGGGACAGCGCTGACTCAGGATCTCCTCCCACTTTCTGCAGCTTCTCTGTAATCGCAGCTTTCTCCTTCTGACTGGTAGCGGCAGGAGGAACCCGTATGCTTAAACACCACTAGATGTTGTTCTGCGTATAGACCCATTTCAGAGCACACCATGGGACTCGGTTAATTATTCATGACTTGCGCTGTTGTAGTAGTTAAGGTCAGTGGGCTGCTATATTTGTCTCTTCAGCATGTAAAAGCTCTCCTGTCATATGCAAGAACAAGCTGTATATCTGTATTATTTACTGTATGACTTATCTGTGGATTGAGGTTGTTATATAACAACTGGACTAGCATGTTATAATTACAGGACGACCTCATAGAAATGCACTGCTATATCAGCTGTCGATTTAAAAAAAAAAAAAAAAAAAAATCCCATTTGTTTTTGTGTTTTGTTTGACGATGTGTGAAATTGGTGCCTTGCCACCCATGCATAGGTTCATGAAGAACTGTTCCTCCCAGATAAGGACCCCCTCCCCCCACCTTCAGCCTCCAGTTTGGCTTAAATTATGTATCTGCATAGCAGGTACTGGATTGGCTAGGTTTTCATTAAATATCAAGATCCACATACAATTTTTTTGGATTTCAGTCCATATTATTTCAGCCAACAGACCATCTTTAAACTAAAAAAAGAGCAGCACAGATCTAAATTATGAATTTTGCACAGATTCCTGATTAGCCAGGAATGGACATTTTTGCCCTTGTCGTATTCCAGTTATAGCCATATTAATGGTATTATTGGTAATAGTTTCTTAAGGCAGTTTTATAGCAAAAGCTTCTTTTTTTTGGTTTATGAATGGATATATGAGGACAGTTGCTGGTCAGTGTGCATGATCATAGAGATCCTTGACTCCAGCCAGAGTATGAGGTCATTGAATCGGTGTGCCAATGCACATGGTGGTCTGTGACATTGTTGGCATGGTAAGAGCACAGAAAGTCCACATGATGATACTTGGCATGATTAACAAACTGTTCTATTAATATAGCTACTGTATATTGAATGTTTCTGCTAAGATACTTGATAAGACCTTGTTCTACCTTGTGCAATATAAAGCATTTACCCTGTCTGAATTTGTCCTTGATAGGTTTCTCAACATATATACTAATAGAAATTAGGTCATTATCATGATTCCTGGAGTCCGAAAGAGTTTCTAGGGATCTCAGGCAGAACTACTGTTAAAAATTGAAAGGCAATATTTAAGTATTTGGTTCTTTGTCTGGCTAGTAATAAGGTTTACTTAATCTTTTTAAAGAATTGTCACACAGGACTCTTTAGTTTCATTATTGGTCCAAACCGACAAATGCAGCTTGTATTTAACTATACCTTATTTTTAGTCGGATTATACGAATTAAATTGCAGAGCACAGTGATTAATTAATCTAACTGCTGCTAAATCATACCCAAGCATTCAAGAGTAGAAATTCATATTTTTGACGCATAACATTGGCGATACAGGAGACACCAGAGCACTATGGTATTCTCTGTTCTTAGTTATAAAAAAGACCAAATGCAAATGTGATTTAAAAAATTCATATTTGAAGAAATAAACAGTTGATCAAAGGGGAAAGGCAATATTATGTGAGAGATTACTTTCAACTTTGACAGGTGAATTAGTGAACAAATAGAAAACTAGAAGGCTGGCCTAAAGTTTCCCGGTTGAGTATGAAAAGTGCAGGAAGTGCTGAATATTAACCATCGGTCACATTAGACTTGGCTATTTTTACAGTTGCTTGGCTCACATCTTGGGAGGGAAAAAAACAAGTCTTTTTGAAAAATACACAAACAAATCACACCCACAAGAGCTTCTGTCTGGATCTAAGTGGAGAATTTTGAACTGTATGCCAAGAAATACAGACTATGAAATGCTTTGCATTCCAATTTGTGAAGTTGTTTTATTTATTTATACTTTTTTTTTTTTTTTTTTAAACTTGTCAATAGTAAAAGTAAAAGACTATTTTTTTTCCTGTACCGAAGCTTGCATCTGCATATATCTACACTTAGGTCTGCAGACGATGATAAATATCTTTGACTACATTGTAGACAGATTATTATGGACAAAGTAATGTAGACATGGACTGCAAATGCTTCTGTAAATTAGTAATTTGCCTGCTTAAAGACACTAGGTTTGATTGATACACCATGTGGACCTTGGCAGAGACGCCGCTAATATTTCAAATGAATAAGTCAAAGAAAGAGTTCTTCTATAGGTATGTATGTATGTATGTATGTATGTATGTACAGTATGTATGGTGTTACTGTATATAACATATTGGGTCTGTCAGCATACAGTAATTTCACATAATTGCTGCAGTGTATAGACTTTGTGTTTAAATGGAAAGTAAATCATCATGTTTGTGGGTTTGAGGGCTGGATGGGCTTGTCAGGTGTGTGAGCTGTGATGGTAGACATGAGTAATAGAGAAGTGTGAAGGTGTTGCACATGCTGGAGTGGGCTGTCTGAGTGTGTGTGTTTGTGTATGTATGTGTGTGTGTGTGGAGGAGGTCAGTATGACTCACAGAGGAAGAGGTCAACCTGCCCTGCTGGAGCGATGGAGCAATCCTAAGGGAAACTGGTCAGAAATGATCTAGCTGAAAAGGCTCTGATAATCTCTGTTGTTTCTTTTATTGGTTTAACTCATCTGGAACAGACATCTGTTTGGCACTCAAGAACCTATCCATTAGGCCATATTAACCCCTGTTATTAGCCTTTGCGTCTATTTCCTTATATTATGTTTCGTGCATGCTGGGAATGATTAGGAAACATGAATTGAAGCATTATGTCATTAATAACACTTGTTAGCTACTTGGGAGACTTTCACTAATCACCATGGAATGCAGTGTGTCTTATAAATAGAATGCTTGTTGTGGGGTTCCTGGAAGGCGAAACAGTGTCTTAGTGGTTAGCACTGTCGCCTTGCACCCCCAAGGTTGGTGGGTGGAATTTTGCTGCGTTAATACATGCTCTCCCTGTGCTTGGTTGGTGGTCCTCTGGGTACTCTGGTTTCCTCCGTCAGTTTAAAGACAAGTGGTATCAGCTCGTATATTTTTTAAACAATAGCCTTGCAAAGAGAGTAGCCTTAGTAGGCTTCTGTTGGCTTATTAATTGAGTCAATGAGTCAGTCAATTCAGAGTTGATTCACAATTATTGTGAATGTGCACACTGTAATCAAAGCAAAAGGCTCCAAAGAAATATTAATATTAATGTATTTTTTGGCCATGCTGTCTGTTTCTTAATGACTGCATGGGAGTACAGTGGCAAGGCAAGTTATTCTAAGCCTTTGTAGAAGTTGAGGTGTAATGAAGAAGGTGTAAAGTTATGATAAAAAGTAAAGCTTTTAAGTAGAAATTAAGTAGAGATTATTTTTAGACCCTGTCAGCCTTAAATATATTAAGCAGACCTTGTCAGTAAATCATTTAAACCTATTGTTTTTGTTCCGTTTGGCGAGTCGTGCTGTATTGAAGAAGAATACATACGGTATAAAACTGCAGACAGGGATTGTAATGCTTGAAATATTTATCTAAGTACACTTGCAGGACCTGCATATCTTTAGGTAGCTGATAACATTTTAATACGGTGGGTTTGATGATTAATGTTTGGTAAATGTTCCAACATTATCCAACATCATTAGCCAGCTAGCTACTTTTTACGCTGGATATGCTCTGATACTGTAGGCCTCACGAGCAGGAAAAAAAAAACTTTCTGCAGCAAAAAATTAAGAAGTTAAAATCTATGAACTTTCCTAGGAGGAGTCCTAATTCTGCAAACCTGTTGTAATATAGTTGTAATGACATTGTGATGACATTTACTGTCGGGACAACATTGTTTTTGAAAGTTAGAACAATAAATTTTTTTTTGATAAAATTACATCGTGATAATGGTAAATAAAGGTTGCAAATACAACCTATTTTTTTTTACCTTAATAATTTCAACCTTTATTTGTAGCATTTTTGCTGAATAGTTTCCATCCGCACAAGGTCCGAACACACCCATGGTCCTTTAATTTTTCAAACGGTTTAGAATTTTAGAATAGGGTTTAATTTTTGAGATGCACCTTAGCTCCCAAATTAATGTACTGCAATATGTTGTTCATGCAGCATCCAACTTTCACAACATTCAGTTTCAGTTTTCTAGTAATTTTAACCTTTCTGACGGCTTTCCAATTTAATATTTTGGTAAATTGTTGTTGTCGGATATTGTTTATGCTAACACGTTAGTATAATATTGAGTCGAGCTATGGTCATAGCCTAACTAAGCTAGTAGGATAGTCAGCTTGTTAGTACTGTATTGTATTCCTGGTCATATTAGTAATATTCCTGGTTGACCTATTACATCATAAAACAATCAATAAAGGAAGTTAGTTAATGGCAAACTGGTAGCATGATGAGCAGTAAAAACAAGAACAACTTTTCAGTGCTGTACATTTTGCACATGCTGTACGATTGACTTTTTGTTTAAATGAGATCTCTTCATGTGTTTATGGTGTTATCTATGAGGCGCCGTATAGGGCTTAAATCAAACTTCGCTCATGCACACACGCATGAAACACTTGCATACACATATATGAAACAGTGACACATACATATATACTACTAACTGCTCAAACAACGACATATGAAATGCGCGCGCACACACACCTATGAGACATGCACACATACACACAAAATCTCCGCGCACACACACACACACACACACAAACACACACACACACACACACACACACACACACAGTACATGATTCTCAGTGTAAACAGAAGTCGTTTCAGTGTAGACGGACTTGTCGCTTCATTCTCCCTGAATGGTAGTAGCGGTTTGTAAACAGCCTGCTGTTGGACAGTTTAGAAGACGGAGTAGGACAGTATAATGATCATCACTGTTCAATCACAATGCATATTCAGAACTGTCCACATGATTTCTGAATATTGCAGTGGCAGAAAACGCGGGTAATGATTTGCAAAAAGAAAAATTGAAGCATGGAATCTGTGACTAATATGTCGGATCCTACATCAGAAGCAATTACTGTTTTGTGAAATGTGCTTTCCTCGCCTACGCTAATATGAACGATAACTAACTCATCGGAATCCCACGTGACTCCCTCCGCTGAATCGGAAATTCAAACATTGCTCCGACTCTCCATACCACCCACTTTTGTGGAGATAATAAATAAATCACTCACTGTCTTCTAAATTTTGTCCAATAACGGCCAATTTAAAAAACTCTACTACTAATCAGGGAGAATGACTCGGCAAGTCCATATACATTGAAATCACTACACCCTACTCCCTACTCCGTGTTCAGGGAATGTCCTTTAAGGAAACATTGCTCTACAAAATTCCACCATTCGGAACACCCTGAAACGTCACTTCCTCAATGCGTTACCATGGTAACATAAGCACCTCGGATACCTGTTGCTGCTGCTGCGGAAATTTCACACTACGGACATTAAATGTAGAATATTTATTGAAACAAAAAATTGACACCGTTATAAAATATATAACGTATTGAAACGTTTATAACTTATGAATAAATGATTAGAATAATTTACAAGATGTATGGAGATGTATTTATTATTATTTATAATTTTTTACGGATTACTAGCTTAATTAAATGATTGTGTCATATTTATATGATGTCATCCTCGTTAATAATTATAATAAATATATAAATAATTTTTTGAGTTAAATTTTTTCACGCTCCAGCAATACGTAATGACTTGATTTGTAATGGAAATTTTCATTCTGTTTTCCGCTAAAGTGAAGATCTGTTGTTCACTCGTTCCCTACACCGCTACAGATCCCTTTGTGTATGAGAGTTTATGTGTGTATGTGCGCACGTCTCATAGGTGTGTGTGCGCTAGTAATGAAAATATTACAATGCAGCTTAGGATATATTATAATAAACAGAATGAGTAGCTCACCTCTCATATCTTCTAGTCTGAGTCGTTCGTTCTTTTGAATTTATTGCACCGCATAGCGTCTATGGGAGTCACGTGACAAAGGAACAAACGACTCGGAGTAGAAGAGTCATTGAGAAAGAATCGCTCAATTCTGTTACCTGTACATAACCTACGGAGGTTTTGCGATGATTTGCGCATACGCGCCCAGTAGAAAATGAACGAATCACTCTCCAAGACTACTCGTTCTTCTGAGTCACGTTAAAGATTCGTTCAAAA
>JAOTRS010000019.1:13335472-13349795 GCA_028565755.1 Dinotopterus cunningtoni
TCGCATCACCTGACCGAGGTGCCTTCTGGGAAACTGAGTCAGCCAACAAAAACTACAACTAAAAAACAGCGACCTCTGGTGGTGGTCCCTTACAATGTTATATTAATGAACATGTTAGTTTCCATGAATTTACTTGTGTTTATCGAGTGTTACGTGATGTTGGCCATCTGGTATGTTAGTTCAAACTTGCTAGTATTATGTAGCCTAACAAGACAGATGCTTCAAGAAACATTTTTCTTAGAGGATAAAATATTACAATATATTCATTAGCATATTCAGGTCAGAGAAGGTCTTTAGTCTATCCAGTGCTGTGCCGACAACCACAAAGGTGTTTTCTTACCTTGTCCCTTTCTGCATGGCTCTGATATAATCTAATTACATCTTTTGTCCCATATCATCACCTTTTTCAAATAAGTCCAGTGATTCACTTTCATCTAATCTAATAAATTTTTACTTGTTTTTTAATCTTGAAAATCATTATTTTTATATACTGATATGCATATCGAAATGCATCATAAAAAAAAAATGCTTGTTGCTAATTTCTCATCTAAGTTGATTAGAACATTGTCAAGAATTTGGTGCCACGCTTTTGTTAACACTCTGAAAATCTTAATTTGACTTTTACCCCAGGCTTGGGTTTTAAATATTCTAATAATACCATTAAACTGAGAAACTGTGGTATTTTTAGATTAGATTATCACACCATGTACATTTTAAACTGTTAATATCCTAGTATACACTCCAGACTAATTTATAGTCAGGAGAATACATGCGGTAAAATGTTGCTTTTACATATGCATGGATTATAATAATGTTCCTGTCATGTCGTCACTAAATGGAACGCTCTGCAACAGATAGTGGGGTCTATGTAGAATATAAATATGTGAGCAACTCTCGCTTGTGTTGCAGCTCCTCCAACCTTCACAGACACACCGCCGCAGTACGTCGAGGCTAAAGAAGGCGGCAGCATCACTCTCAGCTGCACAGCGTTCGGCAACCCCAAACCCTCGGTCAGCTGGTTACGTGAGGGTGTGCAGTTACAGGACAGCGCCAAGTACAAGGTGGGAACCGCTTTCCTTTCTCAGCTGTTAGTTACTGTCATTATCTCATAACTTTTAACTACACTTTCACGTTACACGTCAAAAAGCTTTTGTATTCCCTCATTAATATTTTTTTGGCTGAGCTGCGAGCCATGAATGCACTGCTGTCTTCACTTCTTCATCAGAAGTGATCTTCATCGGCCTAGGGCTGATTTCAGGGGAAAGTCAGATGAAGTGAGAACAGGACTATAGGGAGGATGCTTTAACACCTTAAAACCAAGTGTCGACAGTATGGACCTATCTTGGATAGGTTGTGTTGGCACAATCACTGCATGCTGCTCTTCTTTCGTGCATCCATGGGGCATTTATTTTTGCTCGCACTGTAGTTACAAATGAACTGAAGTACCACGTTCACACCTGCACAACAGTGACTGGGAAGACAGTAGCCGTGAGCGGAAAGAACTGATAAGACAGCGCAAGCAAACAGAAGTTTTAATATAACCGGAGTGCGGATAATTTTTGACTCACCCTCATAATTAGCTACATGGTTCTTAGAAAAGCTAGTCAGACTTCGTTAAACTGAATGAATTCATTTCATTAATCGGTAAGCACTTAAGTCTGGTTACAGTCATGGTTGATCTTGAGGCTATCCTGGAAACTCCTGGGTGCAAGGTGGGAATACAGACTGGATAGAACTCCAGCCCACTACAGGATGTCGCACCCTCTTATACTTAGATGGGGATTCGACCTACTGGGTAAGAAACTGGAGAACCCAACGGAAATCCACATGGAAATGCATAGAACCTTTACACAGATGATAATCCAAGTGGACCCTGGAGCTACACTACTAAAATGTAGTTAGGGTATTAGCATTGCTACTTGGAGCTAGCTACTCAATATCACTAAAAACACAAAGGGTTTTATATACAGCTTTATATACAGGCTAAGCGTACAGGAGAATGACTGTACAGTACACCTAACCTACCGCATGGCCTGTTCATCCTCAACCGTGTTTAAGAACTCTTACATTAGCCTAAAGTTAGGCTAGACGATAAGATTTCGAGTACTGTACTGAAAGTGAATAACAGAATGGTTATATGGTGTAAAAGGCCCGGTGTGTGAGAGTGTAGAGGAAGGTGAAACTTGAGCCAACTGAACGCTCACATTTATTGTTATTGTCAACTGAAACAGCACGACAGATAATGAGTCCATCCCAGTCTCACAGCTTTCACTTCATCAGGTTCAGGTTCACGCTCGTTAAAGTGTCTTTGCGTGTATACTTTTGTGTGCATATCAGAAAATTTGTTGGCAACACTGTAGACTATCGGTTGTTTACTCTCATGGCTGGCTGGAAGCTGTGGCTCGCTACTGCCACCTAGCATTAAAAGAGAGTATCGCAGAACAAATTGCTCGCTTGGGGAAAAGATCAAAATTGAAAGTAAAAAATATGAAGTACAGTTTCTACTGAAACTTCCGTATCTTTTTCCCACCGTTGTAAAATACAATAAACATAACTCTAACTCTTATCATTTGGGGATGACCTGATCTATATCATAATATCTTAAACACTAACACTAGAAACGTAAATGTTGTTATAGCGGACCAATTAATAGATTTTCTTTGTGTTTTTTGTTTTTTTAAGAAAAAGCTTTGAAGGCAAGCATAACGGATGCTTTTGTGACATAAAAAATTAGAGACGGATCGATTCAGTGATTTATCATGAGTCTTTTGTGTGGTAATTTATGTATCGCAACACTGACACCAAAATTGATTATTTAAATTGTTTTGAATATATATACTGTGTATATATGAACACGTATATACATACACATATATACTGATGTGTGAATAGTGTAGATTGCACCACATGTAGGATTAGTGAACTTATGATCATAATTATGCATATATAATTGTTTAGAAGTATAACAAAATGTAAATAAATATTAATATTTCGTCAGGATATTTATAAAATCATGATGCTAACAGAATAGCAGTACAGATCGATTCGGCACCAACGTATTGTGATAACATTGTATCGGGTGGCCCCTAGTGATTCAGATCCCTAGTAAATAATGTTAGACATCAGGGAAAAGACTATGTGCCCCCTTACCCCCACTGCACTCATACTGTACCTTTTTGCACATTAATTTTTGGATTTGTTTTGGAAATCAGAGAAGGCGCTAAAATGCCGAAGTATTGGCCTTGCTATACTGTCATGTTGACTTGATTGAGCCATGAATGTTTTGCCAGGGAAAGGACAGTGTCTGTGTGACTTATTGCAAAACTGAGAGTGACAGAAAACAGATTTCTCTCTCTGTCTCTCTCTCTGACTCAGACATATGGACATGTGCTAAGCTCTTCGTCCATCTGCAGCTTCATAGCTTCATGCTCCGTGACCCTGTGAGATTGAAAACACCCATGAGTGCAATGCTTGACTCAGAGCGAAGAGTGTGTGTATGTGTGTACGTTATCCACAGACGAGGCAAGAGACGTGTCATTGAACATCCTTTGAACGATTTCTAATTGCTACTTTGTTCTGTGTGTCGTGTAAGCTGTCTTTTTTTTTCTTTTTTTTTAAGATATACACCATGTTGATCAGATGAGCTCTTGGAATTCGGGTGGTATTAGCAGAGTCAGTAGTTCTTCTGCAGGTCTTTGTATGAACAGTCAGTCTGATGTTGTCCCTTGATTGACAGGACATCCCTACGTTGTGTCTCAGCTCCGGCTGCCACTCTCACAGCTGAAATTGGAAGTGACAGATTTAAAGCAGTTTCCAGCACTTTCAGTGTCAGTCTGTGCCTTATTCCGTTATTCACTTTCTCCCTTTCTCACACACTTAATTCTCCCTCACTCTCTCTTCCTTATTCCCATCATCCTTTGCCATAATATCCAATCCCTTTCTCTAATTACCTGTCTTATATTATGCATTATGGAGGAGTAGATCTGAACTGTCAAGATGAGCCTTTAGTGTAAAGCAGATGATGATTACGCCACAGTCCCGTGGGTTTTGTCACATGCTTCAGTCAAGAAGCTGATAGAGTGTGTGCACCTTTTCTGTGTTTCTTCCCTGATTAGTTTGTCTGTGGATGCCCTGCTGGTTCTTGTTTCAGTGCAAACTCTTATCATCATGTGATTTTTTTTTTGTTTGTTTTTTTAGCACCCTAGCATTTTATATTTTCAGTTTTTTTCCCCACCTTTGTCGGTATTACGCTTCTCATCATGGATTGACCCAGTGAAGCTCATTGTGCACACTGCAGAAACTCTCAGCTTTAATTAAACTTTTAAGAGATATTGAAAGAGCAACTTTTTTTGGTCAGGATCTTTTAAAACAAGAATTTCGATAGCGGTTAAAGGCAGAACGAGTTTTTTGAGGTTTGGATTGTATAGTATTGTGTTATGTATGCTCTAGTTAGTGCCAAAAGAGAAGAGACAGTTTTGCTTGCATTTTTATTATTAGAACAACTGACTGTCTTTAATGGCGACCCATGAGCTAGATGTGGAAAGCAAGTACAAGTACACTGTAAATGTACACTACTGTCTATGTCTGCGTACGACCATCTTACCATCACATCTACAAATTTGAAAAAGCCCAATTCTTGTAGAATGTCTGGATGCTTCCAATTTCCAATCCCTGGAAGAGCCCTAAAAACTAGGGCTGTTAATATTAACCAGTTAAAGCATATGATTGATCGCAATCTCAAGGTTAATTAATCATATGAGCAAGTTTGTCCCTAATGGCTTCCCATAATCATAGTGCTCTTACATTAAATGTAAGATGTTGAGGTTTAGGCTCAAGTGGCTATGGCTCTGCGTTATTAATTTTGGGATCTGAGGATCCGGGTTCGAGCCCCGCCCTTGGTGGGTTGCCACACCCCATACTACCTAGCCACTGCATGCACTGCCCGTCCCATTTAAAAGATTTGAATTTAAGATTTGTTAAACGCTAATATTTAAAATTATATAAAACTGCATAATCTGTTTCCTCTAACCAGTTTTCTTCATTCCAACATTGCACATTTATAAGACAAAATGTTGAATCAACTATGAAACAGACTATGACTGTGATTAAGTTGATTAAAGTCTGTAATTGATTTACAGCACTTCTAATAACACAATGTCCACGAAGAACATCCAAAAAGAAGAATATCACAAGTGGCCCCAATAATATACAGTATTTGTGGCTGACTGAGCAGAAATCCCCACAGTCAAGTTGAAATTCTGGTGGTAACCCTTCCCAAAAGAATGGAGACTAACATAACATGAAACGTAAAAAGAGGCGATCATCTTTGGAACTGTAATTCAACAAGAACATGATTGTTGCATACTTTTGCCATATAGTTTATTTAAGAAGATCTAAATTATTTCTGATTAACAGGGAAAAAATTGTCTGTAATTCAGTGATTCAAGATAAAAAAAACTTGAACCGTCAGGGCTTCTGCTGCAGCTTGTTTAATCACATGATGAAGGCAGCTCATTGGACTGGAGACTCACTTAAGTGAGATTAAACAAACAAACAAAAGATTCAACTATTCCTCACATGTACCTTACAGCACAGTGAAATTAATATTATTTTGCATATCCCAGCCAGCAAGCCGGGGTCAGTGTGTAGGGTCAGCCAGATACAGCACCCCTGGAGCAGATAGAGTTAAGGGCTTTGCTCAAGGACTCAACAGTGGCAACTTGGCAGTACTGGGACTTGAACCCCCGACCTTCCAATCAGTAACCCAGTATCCCACAGTCTTGACTGCTTGATCTACCACT
Organism: Dinotopterus cunningtoni; assembly: GCA_028565755.1. Classification (NCBI taxonomy): domain Eukaryota; kingdom Metazoa; phylum Chordata; class Actinopteri; order Siluriformes; family Clariidae; genus Dinotopterus; species Dinotopterus cunningtoni. The sequence continues at coordinate 13,341,274 of JAOTRS010000019.1, forward strand.
GCCACTAGAGTAGCTCAGAAATTGACATTTTTGCAGTTTTTTATAGATTGTACATTTTATCTCCCTTGGGTCTGAATAGTGATCTAAGATCATGGTACTCGCTCATTCATTGTTTATACCACTTTACCTTGTATGAAGGTTCGCGGGGGCCCTGGAGCCTATCCCAGAAGATTTAGGGCAGAAGGCAGGGTATACCCTGGACTGGGTGCCAATCCACCACACATATACACACTCACATTTTCATTCACACACTATGGGCAATTTTGGAAACTCCAGTTAGCCTAGTCTGCTTGTTTTTGGGCTGTGGTAGAAAACCTGGAGTACCTGGAGGAAACCCAGCAAGCACAGGGAGAACAAGCAAAGCCCACGCACACAGACCCAAAACGGGAATCAAACCTGGCTGGAAATCAAACCCGGGCCCTGGAAGTGCAATGAGACAGTGCTAACCACTAAGCCACTGTGACTCCTGACATCATGGCATTGTTTTAAATAAGACAATGATTAAATAGAATGTTCAATAGTAAATAGAGAAAGAATACTAACACTTACTGTACAGTATATTATCAGCCTTACTAATAGCTATTATCAGTATCACTATAGTTATTATCACTAATGGTTCAATCATGTTTGGACCATTCTAATTAGGTAATTTTATTTACAGTAACTGTACTGTTACAGCTTTGCTTGAATACCGTTGGTCCTCAGGTTAAAATGAGATAAGATGATATTTGTAAAATTTGGAATCAGGTTAAAAATCCCTACCTACTCCACTCCTACAACTGGCAGCATATATTCAGTAACTGTGACTAAAGCAATCCTGTAGTTTATTTTTGGTCGGATAAACCCAGGCTGATGTATAGCCCTTCGTTTTTTTTTTTTAAGAGAAACTAAATGTGGCTTTGTTTCTGCAGACACGGTAGGAAAGGTGGATTGCACACTCACATAACCTTAAAAGGAATGCAGTGGTGGCACCAAGGGGTTGTTAAATGTAAGGCATCTGTTTATAGAGACTACAGACTCAGCAAAGAGAATGTCAGAGTAATACACGGTTTAGTCACTGTTTTCCGTAGTGTGTGATTTGCAGCAGCACATAGATCAATGGCATTTCCATACACATAGCTGAATAATAGCTAGAAAATGGCAGCATCGGGCCTTTGTCTTTATGACAGAACTGAAGAAGGATGAGGGGCATGTTGCCATGCATTGCTTGTTAGTTTGAGTGACAGATAGTGTTTAGCTGATGAGAAAAAAACTCTGATCATATTAACAGAGAAGACAGAGACAGAAAGGTTTTTTTTATGATCATTATTGTGTGCTGTAAATAAAAGATGCACTGCATAGCCACCCGCTCTCAGTTATATAATGTCATAATATGCATCAGTGGCAAAGCTGCAAACAAGCTTACTCGAGTTTTAATTAAAGTATGATTATCAACTTTGCATTCTTGACAATGCTTAAAGCCTACATTATCTGAAAGGACAAGCTCAAGTGTGAGTTAAAGTGGCTTGTGATTATCTCAGTCATATATTGGAATAATTGCAAATCTAATTAAATAATATAAATTTATGTTTAAATTATTAAAGGTTAGATGTTTCTCATATTGTCCGTATGAGATAAAGGTCTAAAAACCACAGAAATTTTTTCTAATCTTTTTTTCACCCAGCTTACGAATAATAATTACATTTCAAATAAAGATTCAAATCCCCATATAATGCTGTGATCACACTGGTAGCAATAATTTCCCCCTTTATCACTCAAGTCACTGGAAACATTCCACACTTTAACTAGGCTAGCATTAAACATAGCAAGCTAGCTATAGAACACATAGGAAGGGTTTCATTGCAAAATGAGACAAATCCATTATTGCAAGCTTTTTGTTTTTTAGAAGAGCAAACAGAATCTTTTATTTTTACGAGTTATATTTACAAGGGTGTTGAAAGCATGATTACAAAAAATATATACAGTATAATAATAATAAAAAAATTCGAAACACAGTTTTGTCACAATCTGTCTGCAGTTGTATTTGTGCCCATGTATCCATGCAGTTTATAATCAATAAGTGTTGGATGCCAGTCCCAAGCCTGGATAAAATAGGAAGGTTGCGTCAGGACGGGCATCCGGCGTAAAACTTGTGCCAAGTTCTGTTCGCATCGGATGGCGATCCCTCAGCGGGACGAGCCGAAAGTCTTACAACATAGCGAACTCATGCTTTGATTGTGTTTTTGTGGACATATTAATAACATTTATTAATTCCTTAAAAATATCCCAGAGCTGTTGCAGAAAATAAAAACCCATTTATCAACCCATCTTCTACAAATCCTGTTTTGCAAGAGACTTCTCCTTCTTTAGATTTTATGGCTGGGTGGTGCAATACTGCCGCAAACTGGAATGGAGCGTGGAGCTGAAGATTGGAATGAGAAAAAAGTGCTGGGGGTGACTGCAATGGCACCACCTGACTGTCAAGGTCCCTTTTCTTGGTTTGGATATTTTTCAAAAGTCTATTTAACATGTTGAGTTTAGTTTCAGCAGCTGCTGTTTTGCTCAGAAAGAAGAGATGCAATTGGCTTTTTATGGATGTGTCTTGTTTTGCAAGACAAATGTAATGCAGTCATTCACTCAATTTCAAAGCTTCTAAAGAAGGATAAGAATTGATTTTCAAATTGTTTTGGTTTTGTTATACACCCTTCTGTGCCTGAGGATTATTGCATTTTGCAGTCTAACCATTCATATAAAACCACCCATCTGATCACAAACCGGATGTTTTCTCACTAACAATTACAGTTCCTGAGAGAAATGCTTGTAAAATGCATCTGTGCAGTGCAAAAAAAAAAAAAAGCCACTTTGCTATTCTTGAATTTTTCCGTGTATGTTACTGCCAGCGAAGACACTGGTGATGTTTTGCACTTCAAGCTTGAAGGAGTAGAATGAATCTCACTGACTGGCTCCGGAGCTGTGAGTAGGCACAAATTTAAGGGTATAAAATCATAGGGAAAGAACATGGAAGGAAACATACCCAGGATGTTGCCATATTGCAACACATCTTTCTTCGACTTAATCAGAAGTTGTAAAAAGGCAGCACGTCAGTCAAACCTATAAAATATGCTCAAGCTGCGATTCTTATAAATACAGCTTGAGGTCTTGTCGGCCTAATCAAATTTCATCCTCTTGCTCATATTGGTTGGAGTGAATGCTCTGGGGTCTTTTTAAAACATTTTTGATTTACCGATAGGATTCCTCTGGGTTCATGGACTTGGTCCAGATGTTTTTCAGTCTGCATTATATATGAATGTTAATAGAATGAGATGTGTGTGAAATCACTTCGGATTTAAGAATATTTATTGTCAGACTGAATTGAAAAGAAGAAAAAAAAAAAGGAATCTTGTTCATGTTTAATAACAGACGGTGTAACACGCAACGCATGTTTTTATAACAGGTTATATGATCATGATTCTCAAGAAATAGGGTTACTTAAACAACTATAACTATCGACTGCTTCCCTCAAAGGGGTTGCCATAGCGGACCCTTCGACCATACGCTGGATGCCCTTCCTGATACAACCGCCCCCCCCCCTCTTTTTTTTTTATAACCAGGCTTGGGACTGGCACTGCAAAAACTAATTTTATAAAGAAAAGAAAACCATTTTTGAGCTATTGGCACACAGTTAACTCAGACGACGTGGTGTGAAGTGATGGGGATTGGGTGTTTTTAGACTGAGTGTCATAGCAGTAATCATGCGGTGAGATTTCGACACTGCCAAAACTTTGTTGACAGATTTCTTTTTGTGCAATATTGATAAATTGGCTACAAAGTGAGAACATGACATGATGGGGTCAAAAACCACCGATCTTAACTTAAGTCCAAAGAATTGATTTACAGTATGATGTGCGATTTTAGTCTGGGGCGACACAGTTGGGCTAAAAAATCACACACTTCAGGCTCATGTCTGTGTGCTTTTGTCTGTATGTGTGTCTGTGTTTAGTTGTGTGTTGGGTCTGCTGTAATCTAGCCACACGTCTCCATCTGGTTAATTAGAGTAATTACTGTGTCGCAGATTGCTGCTGTTTTGAATAAATGGGCTGCATTTATCTGTGTTTTTGCCTTTGTGTGTGTGTGTGTGTGTGTGTGTGTGTCTGCTGTCACACATATGATCGCCCAGTCCCCAGCTGCTTCTATCATGAGTTGAAGAAGCCTACAACTTTTGCACTCTCAGATCTATGGATCTTTTTCATTTATGAATAATACTGTAAGTAGACCCATAGATCCTAGTGGGTAATCCACTCATCATGAACAAGCCTAAGAAATAAAGCAAAATGTATTAGGCAAGGGGTGTTCAAGTTAAACCAGAACTTTCACGTGAATGAGGGCATGAAAATGATTGACATTAAAAGAAGACTTCAAGCACAGTACGGTGATGAGACCGATATTCACAGTAAAACATTTGAATGGTGAAAAGGTTTTAAAGAAGGCCGTAAGTCCGTAAATAATTATCCTGGCCGAGTTGGCTCAATCGTTCTCATGAATATTCGTGAGTGGAACACCTGATCCTTGAAAACCGACAGATAACTGGTCACCACCTTGCAGAAGAGATGCATCTGTCTCTGGGAGCTGTATACACAATCACAAACTTGCACATTGCTAGGCTGGGAGTTATTACAGTCCTGCCCTTGCTTCAGGTGATTTCTACATGTTTGGGCCATTAAAGGAGTTCCTGGGAGGCCAGTGTTTTAGACATGAAGCAGGCAATCTGATCATGGTTCAGTAGAAAACTTTCTACTTTCTACCTAGTATCCAAGCACTAGTGAGACACTGGGATAAATGCATGACAGTAGTTTAGCACAGAAATGTGTGTGCTGTTATTCTGTACAATCAAATTCCCTTTGACTTTTTGGGAAATCCCTCAATGAAAATGGAGAAAATTGCATACATTTAAGGATTTCATTATAAATGTGGTGCAGTATGCAGCATCTTGGATATTTTCACCGTCATGATCTGGTTTACAAACTAAATTGATGCCAGTTTCTCTGTTACTGTACATAGCTATCAGAGTACTTTGTCTATCTTTTTTTTTTTTTTACTATTTAATTTTTTTAAACTGGCTTCTCAAAATGAAATGTACTGTAAGGCAATGAAAGTAAAAAAAAAAATCACATAGTTTTGGTGCAATATGTTCTGCCCTTTTGGATTCTTGTTTGTCTTTTTCGCCAGAATTCAACCTCAGCCACATGATACAGGTTTTCCCAGATTGCCCAGGTTTCTCATATCTCATGCAGAAACATAAACTAATCTGACTCCTTCTTTTTCTGCACACAGCAACCCCAGATTGGCCCCCAAGGTCTCTTTACACCTGTGTTACTGCACGGTTTTCTAGCAAAAAGGAGAAAAACCTGAATCATTCCTGAGAGAGAGGCTAAGCTTTGCTGCCTTGGCAGGCTGTGATTAAGTGTTGAATAAAACGGAGCATAAATAAACTGACTTTGAATGTTCTAAGAGAGGAATAAGAGAGAAACTCGCTTTTGTATTAATATCACTTTCTTTAATCGATGCAAAACTCGCCGCTGGCCCAACTTCTTAAGAAATGTCTTTGTTTTATATATTACTTTAAAGTTGCTTAGTGATGATGTCTATTGTTAAATAGCTATACAAATAAAATGTAATTAAATGTAAATTGAATTGTTGAAAGTTAGTCATGAACTGGATGAGTGGATGAGATAAAACAAATAGTGTGTGTATGACGCATTCCCACTTTTATCTGTTAAGTGTGTATCTGTTAAATTGGTATCGCTATTCGAAGTAGGTATGGCTGAAACCAGAGGTTTTTGTTTTAATTAGATATGATATGTATCAGGCGGCATGGTGGCTTAGTGGCTAGCACTGTCACCTTGCACCTCCAGTGTCTGAGTTCGATTCTCGTCCGGTTTTGGTTCCCACCTCTGTGTGCATGGAGTTTGCATGTTCTCCCCATGCCTGGTGTGTTTCCCCCACCACATACTCCGGTTTCCTTCCACAGTCCAAAGGCATGTGAATTAGGCTAATTGCTGTTCCCAAATTGCCCATAGTGTATGAATGAGTGTGTGAATGATGGATTGGCACCCTGTCCAGGATGTACCCTGTCTTGTCCCCTATGTCTCCGCGACCTTGTAAACAGGATAAAGCGGTATAGACGATGAGTGAGTAATTGAGATTATTTGTCCCACTATGCCTAAGAAACACTGGGAAACATTGAGGAGAATTCTGTCTGTAGAATTTCCCAACATCAGCTACTCAAGGGGGGGTTGCAGGGACGGTCCTTAGTCTCACTCAGCAGTTACTATATTTGTATCTCTTCTGTATGTTTTCTAATACATTTAGTTGCTGCGGTTTTACACCCTGAGAAAAAAAAATTACCCAAACACACACACACACACACACACACACACACACACACACACACACACACACACACACACACACACACACACACACTACCAGTCAAGAGTTTGGACACACCTTCTGCTTCAGTGTTTTTTTTAGTGTTAAACAACCCAGACATTTCAAAATCCACTGTTCAGAGGAGACTGCATGAGTCAGTCCTTCATGGGCAAAGAAACCATTACTTCGGAAGCAAAACAAGCAGAAGTGCCTTGATTGAGCCAAGAAACAAAAGGAATGGATATTAGATCAGTGGAAAATTGTCCTTTGGTCTGATGAGTCTAAATTTGAGATTTAGGATACGTGGTTCCCATTGTGAAGCTTTTAAGGAGGAGGTGAGATGGTTACTTTGATGTTGACACTGTTGGTGACTTAGTCAAAATTGAGAGCCTGGCTAACACAGCATTTTGCAGCGACCATCATTTGTTTTCCCAGAGAACAATGACCCCAAACACACCTCTAGGTTATGTAAGAGCTATTCCTTCTATGTTCGAGAAGGAGAGTGATGGAGCGCTGCATCAGATGACCTGACCTCCACAAATCATCCGATCCAAATTAAATTGAGATGGTTTGGGATGAGTTTGAACAGAGAGTGGAGGAAAAGCACCCAACAAGTACTTAACACCTCTGGAAATCCCTTCAAGGTTGTTAGAAAACCATTCCAGATGACTCATGAGGCTGACTGAGAGAATGCCAAGAGTGTGCAAAGTCCTAATCAAAGCAAAAGGTGGCTACTTCTGACAGAATCTGAAATATAAAACATATTTTGACTGCATAATTCCATATGTTTAATAATAATTTCAATGTCATCAGTATTAACATACAAGTTCAAACACAAAAAAAATTGAATAAGAAGGTGTTCAAATTTTGTATACACATACAGACATACCTATTAGCCATAATATTAAAACCACATGCCATTAACACATTAATAATGATTATCAACTATACACCAGCAAACTGCTGACATGGTCATGGGCACCCAAGGCTCATCCATGCCCAGGAGGACCAAAGCCAGTTTCTCCGGCCCACTCCCACAGGAAACCCAATGCAAGACAAATCGTAGGAAAAAGTAAATCCTGGCCACTGCTGGCATCAGAACACTAAGTGCACTATGGCCCACAGCACTCGGGGCCCAGCTGGGAAAGGGCCCAAACTGCCAACTCAGCCTCCAAACACCCCAGATCCCAATCCGATCATGCACCCATGGGATGCTCAGACAAACAAGACTGTTACACAGAGACCCCAATGTGCAACATTCTGTTGCCAGAGCTACTCCCAAGGGTTCAGAGCCACCCTGGTGGCACCAAAAACCTAGATATTTAAGAAGTTAATGGAGTCTACAGTATATATTTTCATGTATATATTAGTAATAATACTGAATTTCATGTATATATTAGTAATAATACTGACTGGGTAGTCACTAAGGATGAATAAACTCCCTACAGCTAATCACTTTTGCATAATAATAATAATAATAATAATAATAATTATTATTATTAAATATCAAAGGTGTATTTGCTGTTTATCTTAGTATTTGTGCCTTTTTGTCTTTACTTTTTCATTTGCATAATGTATTTTTATTTGGTTTTAAGAGTGTACGAAGTAAAATCCCCAATGAGATGTTAATGATGCATGTGTTATATCCATATTACACGTACATTAAAAAGGATGGGAGTAGTGCATGGGAGCTCACATTCACACGGCTGATTCACCGTTTACACTCAAATCACAGCTTGTATTATTCAGACAGACTCATTCATGAATTGCATCATAAAATCAAATCTAATCTCTGCTATTTTATCTTTTATTCATACAGCGCACGAAAGTATGAAGGCTTTAGACCTAAGCTGAACTAAACTTCTCAGAGTTTCCTTCTGCTTTCAGCAGACTTAAAATTCATTTGGGTCATCAGAAAGCTAGTATTGTATAAAAGTTTTCAATTAAATCGCATTTCCCAATGGCACACACACACACACACACACACACACACACACACACACACACACACACACACTAGAAACTTTTAGTATTGATTAAAGATGATGGAATCTATCTGCCTGATCTGTTAGTTAATGAGAATCTCGAAAGACATGCTTTATTAATTCTCCTGT
>JAOTRS010000019.1:13391016-13401510 GCA_028565755.1 Dinotopterus cunningtoni
TTTTTTTTATAGATATTTTAGCTTTTATTCCTTTGTTTTAATTTATAAATAAGTATTTTTTTAATGAGTGCTATAATTCGTTCATTTTTAGTCTCTGATTATATATAGCTTCTACTCATTCACAAGCTCATTCAGCTGTGCAAGCGCATGTGTATAATGCATATGTAAATCTGCTTGTTCTGCATTTTCTCATGTATTATGATGGTTTGGTTAGTGAAAATGTTCAAAGCTCACTTGCAACAGTATTAATAATAAAAAAAATTTAACTGCCTCATCATTCAGGTTAAGAAAAAAATATTAGGTATAAAACAACATTTGGATGCCTTTTTCCGAAAACATGAAAGCTCAAGCTTAAGAAACAGTTCAGTTCAGAAAAAGTAAAGCTGTAAATGCTTACTGACTGTAAATGATGTGCAGGTTGCTCTGATCTAATACTGTCGATTAATGTAAGAGTCTCCTCTTGTGATACGTTGTCTCGGGAAGCATGGGTGACATCACTGACTTCGATCTTGGTCATCGGTAGGCAGTTGCCATGGAAACCCAGCATCGTCACTGCAGCCAGCACAGGCACTAAGTGTAATGATTCAGCAGAACGGAGCTTCAGCTGACATTACTACTAACAAAATAACGGCAGCTCTAATTTTCCTTTCTTTTCTGATTGATTGTTTTATCTTTTGCCATGAAATAAAATGGATCTCTTCGAATCTGATTTGGTTTTTCTAAAAATGATTATTAATCATAATTAGTCAATAATGATGTCTTAAGGGTAGACACAATTAGCCAATATTTAAAGCTATGTTCATCTTTTTGCATTCTAGTCTGAGGAATGAAAAGGCACAACATAAAGGTACAATATTATAAACCGAAGGCTAAGTATATGGCCTCAGCCAAAATTTGCCATATCTAACAGTTATCTCAAACCTCCCAGAATGGGAAGAGAACTTCACAGCTGGGGCCTTGATCAGAAAGTCATTGTGTGTAATCTTCAGGATTATCCCCAAATTCCCTTAATTTAGAATTACAGGGTTTCAGTATTTGACACAAATTAAAGTTAGTCAACGAAATTCAATAATTATAAGGAATTAATAAAATTGTTAGTATATTGGTATGTGGCTTGCTCGTTCAATCCAGCTTGTGTTGCTGTTTATGGGGAAATTCCTCTGGGTTCTCGGTTTCCTCCCATCTGCCAAAAATATGGGCTGGTACTATAGATCGGCTGCTTTGAATGACCACTGGGCTGCTAATGTGAATTTGTGTAATGCCCTGAATTTGTAGTGATGACCTGGCATCTCATCTATCCTTTTGCTCCCAATGTTGCTGGGATATGCTCTGGATAGGTCAAGACAAGTTTAGAAAAATATATTTATTTATTATGTATTGGGTACGATTTGTCAACTGATTACTCACATTACAGACAGCCAGCTTGTGTCTGTGCTGATGCATGAAATACTTGGCTTGGGGATAAAATATAACTTTATAACACCTGGTTGTTATATAATAAGCAACATTTCACTTTCCAGGAATTAGCTAACCAGTTGTCTACCTAGAATTTCTTTTAAGGATTCAGGAGGTCTATCTGAGAAAAGCATGAATTGGTTTCACACATGATATGTAAAATTTTTTAAGATTGTCAGGATTAATTCTGATTAAGGTACTGCCACTTATGGTTTTCCTGTCTTTCCTCCTTTAGCCCATCTTCTGGAAAGATGAGTCCAGAGAGTGTCCGATCTATGGGAGCTCCATCTGAGTCATCTGAGGATGGGTCACGAGCTAGGAAAAGTCCTGCCAAGGAAAAGGAGCTTTCCTTATACAAGAAGACCAAAAGAGCAATAATTAGCAAGAAATATAGTGTCTCTAAACATGAAGCTGAAGCTGCTACACCTATTGAGTTAATCAGTCGTGGGCCAGATGGTCGCTTTGTCATGGATCCCACTGATTTGGAAACACCTGTCAAACCTAGGCGTATTGAGGGCTTCCCCTTTGTGGAAGAGTCAGACCTTTATCCAGAATTTCGACAGTCTGATGAAGAGAATGATGATCCAGGCCCCATGCCACCTATGATGGCCACTCTAAGACCCCAGCACATCTCTCCCATTTCTTCCAGCCAGGAGTCTTACTTGCAACCCCCAGCCTACAGCCCCCGCTTCCAGAGGCCAATTGAAGGGATGACCATCATGGAGAGCAGTCGACTTCAGGCCATGGGGCAGATCCGTGGTGCTCCTCATTTTCGAGCTTTTTCCCATGGCCAGTTTTACTTGGGCAGCTATTTGGGCAGTCCTGGAGAACCTGAGCCTCCACCTCCTTTCTATATGCCAGACACCAGCCCTCTTAGCTCAGTAATGTCCTCACCCCCTTACCACCTTGAGGGGCCGTTTGGTCATCCAACCATACCAGAGGAAATCAGTGAAGGAGAGATTCAGCACTATGCAGTCTCAGGCTGCTCCCTTCCTTTTACACACACTTCATCTCGTTCCCCGGATATCTGGCAACGGCCTGATTTCTCCTTTGCCACGTTTGAGGGTCCTCACTTCATATTCCCACCCCACCATCCCTTGCAATTTCACCGGGAACCTTCTCTTCCACCGCCCCTCATTCTCCCTCCTAGTGCTCTACCACCTGCATCCATTCACATACCCTCCTATCCTGGTATTCTTCAGCTGGAGGCCCCAAAGAGTCGGCTAGGCAAATCTCCCAGCAAAGTGAAGCCTCAGGGCCTTCCAGCCAAGCATTTACCTATGCAAGAGGCACAGAGTCTAGGGCAGCTAAGACACACAAGCCACGGTATGGGTGTGCCGGTAATGCCTTACCCTGACCCAACGTCTCACATTGTTGGTCCTAGCTCATTTGGAAGCCTGGATACCCGTTGGTATGAGTTAACTCCCAGGCTCAGTCCCAGACAGCCCCGAAGGATGGAACCAAGCATGGTGGTACTCCAGCCTTCCCGTCTCTCACCTCTTACTCAAAGCCCCATTAGCTCTCATGAAGGTTCTCCAGAGATTGTAGTGCGTCCCAGGCCCCGTCCTAGCATTGTTCAGCCTTCCATTCCTCCTGGGATGTCTGAAATTACCCTGCAGCCACCTTCTTCTGTTAGCTTTTCAAAAAGATCTTCACCTTCTTCTTCCCCTGCTCAAGGCCAGGGAAGCCGAAGGGCAAGTCCTATTTATCGCTCTCACATGGCTTTTGGCACCTCAGCAACAAGCTATCCATCTCAATCTCCATCACCCCCAATGGAAAGCAGCAGCATTTTTGGACAGATACCAACCCAGAGGAGGAGTGAGGAGGAGATTCTGCCATCAGAACCCTCTCCGCCCCAGCTTTCAGCTTCAGGGTAAGTTCAGTGCGGTTACAAAAGGACTTAATGCACTAAAAAAAATTATAGGCAATTTACTTAAACAAGTAGAACACTTTTCCTACTGAGGTAGAGCAGTTTTAAATATGATTGCTAAGGAAAATAACTGCATCGAAAATCATTCTAAACTGCCCTCAATGCCTTACATTTTGCAAACCATTCAAAATCATTTTCTACATAGATGATGTTGTGCTATGCCTATATAGTTCTCAGTGATGCTGCTTTTCATGTCAGACATCAATGTTCATTCATATGATCTGTGAAGCACTTAAAAACACTTGTCTGAAAATTAAAGTTAGCTCATTTGATATTAGGGCAAAAATAAATGTAAGCTCAAGGCAGGATGGATTATTTGCTTCACAGATATGGTGACAGACCTTTTGGGGCTCAGTCTCTCAGTGATATAATTCAGTCAATTTAAAATGCAGCACCAAAGCCCCTTAAAAGCCTGGAATCAGAAGGACACCACCACTGGACCCCAGCCTTTCCATTCTGTGTCATTCTGCTTTACCCTGCCTTTCACCCAACAGGAGGAACCCCCGTGTATCCCAATTGACCTTTCTCAGTCAAAATAAAGCCCTCTTTTGACTATCTCCAGGCTTTTTAGGATGACTTACAGTATGTTTGAAGTGGAGATTGATTTTAGACGTGTCCAGCACAGCAGGCACAGGCCTCCTCTCCTGATCCTTAGTAATATGACTGCATGAATGCTTCTCCCACACCTCCCTTTCCTCCATCACCCAGGTCACCCCAGCTCTGACTGCCAGGGGGAGGCTTGTTGGGCGAATCGTGTTGCAGGGACTGTCCGCTCTCATCTGTCGCAATGTCGTCATCATCTCAATTAGGGGCAGTTGGTCATTCTTGATGACTCCTGGAGTCTTACCTGCTTTGTTTTTGATTGATCTCAGCTATCTGGGCAGCGTTGTTGTGACCCGGTCCTCTACACCGCAATAGGTAAGGGTTGGATCCATGTCTGAAAGGGGGGGGCAGCAGGTGGGGCTTTTATTCACCTCGTTCTTTAAAGGGGAATACGAGTCTGAGAGTCTTGATATTTTTAGTTTGCTACACCAACCTGCATTTTTTTCTCTTTTTTTTTAATTTTCTTATGTTATAAGTAGCTACGCATTTAAGTTCTGCAGTCTTGAATCCTATATGCATTCTCATCTCGGTATGCATATGTAAGTTTTCTGGTTATTAAGAAATATGTCATAGATCATGTGATCAACACAAACTTTACTTGCTTTCCCTGTCTTTTTTTCCGAAATGTGGAAAAAAACCCACAAAAGACAAACAGGATTTTTTGCTAGTGAATTAGAACCATGAAGGTTCCGAAATGAAAAGAAGTACAAGCGGGGCTACAGATTATATAATTTAAAATCTGTAACCTAGTTGTATGGTTAATCACGGTGAATCAGCAGTGAATTGCTGTTTTTAAAATAATACGTCGTAATATATGTTGAAAAAAATACTGTCCCTTTTAAGCACTCTCATCATCATAAATCCAAATGCACATGTGTTTACTTATACATTTGGACTGCAGAACACTCTCCCATTCGAAGGGAGAAAGGATACTTCCATAAAAGCTCATGCACTTCGTTTTGTAATGGGGAAAATACTACTGGCTCTGGGCACCATAACAACATTCTGTTTTTTATTTGTGGCTTTTGCCCAGTGAAGTGCTTTTCAGAGTATTCCCCTTTAAAGTTCTGTTCCATGTGCAAAATTCCATGCATGCCATCGCTAACTATTGTTCCTCAGTTGGAAAAAAAAAAAAGAACAAATATCTGATTAAATTTTTGTTACATTTGTTGTCTGAGTGCTTTGTTTTATTTTTCATTATGTGACTGTTCCCAAGTAGCCATTTCCCCTCCCGCCATCTCTCCCCCTGTCAGCATGGTGAAGCCCATTGTAGACAGTATTCATGTCTATGAACACATTTTTGAAGATGCTTTGTCGCTCAGCTGTGATTTTCCCCCTCTACTAATGGCTTTTAATTTCTCTTGGCAGCCCCGGCAGATGGAAGGGCCCTTTATAATGCTCTTTTTCTTGTTTCACCGTGCCTCGTCAGAGCCGTGTGTGTGTGTGTGGCTGAGTATGTGGGCTGCATTTTAAGTGCCTCCATACTGTATTTGGATGGGAAGACTGTGAATACACCTTAATGTTTAAAGATGTATATTTTCCTTTCTACAAAAGTAGACAATATTATTATTATTATTATTATTATTATTATTATTATTATTACTATTTCTTAAAACCATTACATTTTGTCATTCAATAATTTAAAGTTTTAATCTGAAACATATTATCCTACCATACCAAGGTATGCCTATTTAATATATCGTAGAAGTAATGTTCGTCTAGAATGGTTTTCAAAATTCTTCTTTGCACTGAACTATATTGTACTAATGAGAACGATCGTGTACACCTCTATAGCCCTGAGTATACCTCTCTTTCCACTCAAATAACTTCCGGCTCCATAACTGTCATGCTGAACAAACTGGCCTATTCCGAGAGTGTGGATGTCTTGGACTGGTTCTTAGGCAATCTGGTGCGCCTATAGCTTGGCACCGAGAGCAGTAACTTGACAAGGATTGGGCCAAGCCATATGTGACCAGTGTCTTATCAATAGAATGGCACAGGACAGCTTGTCTCCTTTGTGATAGGCCTTTGCCCTTTCTTTGTCCTCTGTGCAGAAAACATCGAGGTACACCGAGTGGTCCTGCAGGGTCTGAGAGGATAGAAGCACTGAGATACCAACGTGTCAAAAAAGTCAAGAAGGTTGCAGTTAACAATAACAACTCCAAGGCCAGAAAGAAAATGGGTGAGACCTCACTCACTTTCCTTATTTCCTAGCAGTATGTGATAATGGTTTAGTGTTTTTTTTTTTTTTTTTTTAATGGTTAAAACTCCAAATTGCCACATTGGCTCTTATTCATTAAAGTTGCACGAAAAATGGAAAATGCAAATTTGAGTGCCTGTAATGACGTGTGAATCAGTCTGCTTCTAATGCATTAAACCCTCATACGAGAAAAACAAGCATTGTGATTTGAACCCAGTCACCGAATTAGCTTCAGCTGTCTGTTTCATGCTCCTGTCCATTCGCGCCATCTTTTCTGGCATATAAATTAATTTACACCTAAACACATCTAATTTACATCAAACACATAGTAATTTATGCAGTACCCAATAAATGGAAAGCATTTATTAGACTTCAGTTAGCCAAAATCAAAGGAAAGAAGGAAATCAAGGGTGGAAAGAAATATTTCGGTGTAGCCGAGTTGGGGGTGCTTCTGTCTGAAAAAAGGAGTACCATATACTGTACATATAAATACATTGCATTTGAGATGGTAAAATGTCATCATTCCTCTATAATCCAGGTGGCATGCTCTAAACCATTGGTTCTCAACCTTGTTCCTGGAGTACCACTGCCCTGGAATTTTTTCCTACACTACCACAGCCACTTTATTTGAGAAAATGCTGTTAATTAGTTGCTTAGTTAAGCATCAGATGTGCTGGTAGCTGAGAACGCAGGACAGTGGAACTTCTGGATTAGAGCTGAGAACTACTGCTTTAAACTATTCACACAATGGCAGGTAGGACAGCACACCAGGTGGTAGGAGCGAAATTTTTACTTCAATTTTATGCTCTTGTATTTGAAGTTATTTGATATTATTAATTTAGATGCATAAATATATAGATAAAAAGATTGATTGTTATGACTCAACTTTTTAAATGGTACATTGTTTTAAAATTGTAACAAAAAATGTAATATATTTATAAAATAGTGATAATAAAATTGTGATACACAATCATAATACAAATCGAATCAGCACCATTTTTTTTTCTGATCGTATCAGGTGATCCCTGGTGATTCCAACCTCTATTATTAGGAGGAGTTGGAACTGTACATTTGTATTCTTATTAGTAGGGGCACCCTCTTCCTGGGGAGAACTTGATATTGTTTTTCTAAAGAATCTGAATAATGAGTGTCCCAAAATTCCCGTTTTTCCAGTTCAGGAATAGGCAGCCATATCTCCGTCAATTTTGCATGCACCCCTATGAAAACATTGGCAGCACTATGGCATGGAGTCAACCTCATGTAAAATTAATTTTTGAGTTCAGGAAATTTCTTTGGGAACCTCTTTCATGCCACCCTTCTAGCTCACATTTTCGATCCGATGGAAAAACGATGTCACAGTTCGAAAAACTACTACTATTGGAAAAAAGCTAATTAGTAACCCCTTCTACAACCCCTCTGAAACTCACTCTAAATTCTCTCTATTAAAAATAATTAGGACTCTACAGTGTAAAGACAGTAAATCAGCACCGGCTACCTCCGTTTCTCTCCTGCTGAATCTTGCCCAAATGTGCGCAAACCCCCACAAAACTTCCATCACAACCCTCAGCTGGGTCCCCTGACTTCTCCAAAAATGGAGAGGATTGGTCAAACCGTTTGGGAGTAATAAAGGTTTGTTTGGACGTGATACAAATAGAAAAAATAGATTTTGCACTGCGTCTATTGCCAGACAATTTCACCTGAATTTTTTACTTTTTTAAATCGCTCCTTTGAAAACAATTTTCAGAGGGCACACACACCAAACTTCACATGAACCAAAAATAAAGCCTCCTCCCTCGTAAAATAAAAATGATTAAGCTGTAGCACCAATGGTCCCCGAGATAGAAGTCTCAGAATCATGGTAGTGCTTTTCTATGTAAGTGACTAGAGAGATTAAGTTTCAATATTGGCTGGTCTGCTCCCTTTGTAAGAGCAGCGCAGGAAACATAGGGCCTAGAAATGAGCCATTTTCACAGATTTGACCAGATGCATTCATGTTCATAAATTCTCCGTGAATTGTTTATAATTCCTTTTTATACAGCTATTAAAAAAACAAACAAACTGAGTGTCTCAATCACTCCTGAATACGGGAACCACTTGCTACTGTATTACTTATCTAAGAAATCATTGCAGCGGTTTTCCCACAATGCCCAGTTTTCCGGACATTCTTTCCTATTGACTTAACATGGGAACACTTCAATCAGACGTAGTGCCCAAAATGTTTCCTAATTTTTGCCGTTTTCCAAGTTAATCAAGTTGATCAGCTCATAAATAAAAGTAATTAAAAAATTAACCGTCAAAGTCTGTCCAATTGAAATGATGGGATGTTAGAGTGAAGAGGCAGGACAATTTCAATTTTTGTTTTTACATCATTTGGCCAATTTTGTATCAGGCCACACAAAATTGACATCAAAATGCTTCACCTCTTCTAAAATTCATTAAAGAGAAATGAAAATAGTTTGGTGTAGTTGTTCTCACTGTCGCCTCGTACGGCCAGAGTCTGGGTTCGATTCCCGGCCAGGCTCAATTCCCTCCTCTGTGTGCATGCTTGGAGGCTTTCCTCCAGTACTCTGGTTTCCTCCCACAGTCCAAAGACCTGCACATTAGGCTAATTGGCGTTCACAAATTATGTGTGTACCCTGCGATGGATTGGTACCCTGTCTCTTGGGATAGGCTCCAGGCCCCTGTGACAATGAATACAGGATAAAGCGGTATAGACAATGAGTGAATGAGTGAAAATAGTTTGAAAAGAGAAAGAGTTATGGGCATTTGTTAGACACTTAAATGTTTTTTTTCCCCCTCATACTGAATAATGGAGATCACAGTCTAACTTTTTAGGCAATTCAAGCCAGAAGCACTATTGTTTTTTACAAAACCACTGCAACCATAGTTTTCAAGAATAGAGTTTGGTTTGCACTCCCATGAGCACTGTATATGCACTCCCATAACACCCCCGCACACGCACACACACACACACACACACACACACACACACACACACACACGCGCGCGCACACGCACAGAGACTAATTTTAGTCTGATATTTCTCTTCATTTCTCATGAACTAGCTGACTGCTCCTTGACATTTTATTGTAGAAACACTTTAGTTATTGATGCTACTATACTTAATGTATAAACTGTGCTGTATTTATATATGATACTGGTTTTAATGATTTAACTGCAATTTAAACATCTTTCAGGTTGGTAAAATTTAATATAACAATACATACACCAAAATTCGATTGATGGCTCTACACCTAGTTTAGGATCTGATGTGACCATATGCAACTTTGATGAAAAAGACCCATTGCAGTCACAATTTATTTAGGCCAGTAGTTGACTTTAGTAGTTGGTCTTATTCTTGGGACTCGCTTGCTGCTTCTATAGGGACACTTGGACACCTGCTCTTTTTTTTTGGCAACAAAACCTCATGCAGATCAGGCTGACAGGAAGTCTATGGTAACTCAGAGAACCACTCTGAACAGAAACACATCTCAGAATGCACAAGACATCAAACATTGAGTCAAATGGGTCAAACAGCAAAGAAATTGCACTGAAAAGAACAGGAATCTGGGAAACGTTTTATAGCTTTGCTGTGGAGCCCCGAATGTGGTCTTTATGTCCTATAAGGTTGTGCATGTTGTGCATTCTGTGATGTGTGTCTGATGAGTGATGTAAAGAGTGGCTATTTGAGTTAGCATAGACCTCCTGTCATCACAACCCAATCTGAATATTCTCCTTTGATGTCTTTAATCAAAGGCATTTCCACCTGCATACTTACCACGTACTTACTGAAACATGCAACGTTCAAAGTTACCGAGATCACTGAGATTTTTTTAAATTTATTATTATTATTTTTTATTCATCTGTTGAATAACATGCCAGTGCCAGACTCTAAAGCCAACACCCAGATTTCTTGTGGAGTCGTGGCACAACCGGTGGCACAACGGAAACCTAGACAATATTGGGCTTTTTTTTGTGTGTCTTTTAGTGCTATGTTATTTATACGGTATATGTTATTAGTTTTCTGACCCTGAGAGATGCAGCCAGTATCATTTCATCTCATTTTGATTGATTTATTTTGTTTTATGGGATGTGGGACATGTATTACAAAAAAAATTACAATAGTGAAGATAGTAGATAAGAAGATACATATAGTTTTTAAATAACCTGACTAAATCCCTTATATATAATATATATACATACACTACCATTCAAAAGTTTGGGGTCATTTTCTAACTCCATGATGGTTCCTGATTTTTATTTCTTTCTACATTGTAAAGGAATGCTGAAGGCGTCCAAAAAATGC
>JAOTRS010000019.1:13468875-13481721 GCA_028565755.1 Dinotopterus cunningtoni
GTGCCCTGCGATGGATTGGCACCCTGTCCAGGGTGTACCCTGCCTCGTGCCCTAAGTCTCCTGGGATAGGCTCCAAGTCCCCGCGACCCTGAATACAGGATAAAAGCGGTATAGAAGATGAGTGAGTGAGTGAGTGAGTGAGTGAGTAAGTAAGATTCCAGAGGTAAGAGGTGACTGAGCACATTTATTTTGTTACTGAACTTAAGTTCATATTTCTCTCTCTCACACACACACGAGTAGTTTTCTTAGAGAATACTTTTTACTTTTACTCCACTTAAAAGTACAGCAAATATAGGTACTTTTACTTAACTACATTTCTGAAGACAGTAGTGTGTTTTTATTTGAAGCATGAATTTTGCAACCTGCTGTCTATTATGGGTAATTGCATGGCTACATTTCTTTTGAGAAATGTAACAGGTGTTTGAAATCAGAAGCGGGAGCTGGGACAAAAACAGCACACTTACAGTCGGGAAGGAAAGAGGGAGAGATTTTTAATTTACTATGAAAAAGGCTACTGTGAGGTGATGCAGACCAGTGCACTTTTGATACTTAAGTAAATTTAAAGGTGAGTACTTATGTACTTTTACTGAGGTACACACGTAACTGGAGGACCTTTACTTTTACTTGAGCAATATGACCGAATCATGACCAAACACCTCCCATTCTGTCCGGGCTTGGGACCGGCACCGCATCCAGGTTTCAGCATACACGGGTCTACCACATGGCATGTGAGACGACAGCTATGACTGAGCCATTAATGCCCAGCTATTTTTAGTAGGTTAAAAATTTTTTTGTAAGGTTTCCACATATTTATTATGATTATTTAAAAACGATCAGCTAAAGTGAGCAATTGTATGACAAGCTGTTCTATATTGTGCTTAGATTATATGGAGTTCCTGCACATTTGCTGTTAATATAAAAATAATATCATATCAGGACAACCATATTAACATTGACCTGTAATCTGTCCAAGTGTAGATACCTTCTAATAACCAGATTTAAAAATTCAATGTGTTTGTGTGTGTTTTTTGGTTATTTCGTGTCAAATCATTTGCATTATATTTTACTTCCCACATTTTTTCGCCATCAAGCAATTTGAAGGCATAATAAAATAAAAAGCTAATAAAAACAACATATTTTAAATACGGCAAAAGTATGTGACCACCTGATGGTCAAACCTCAATTGTCATCACAAATGTAGAAGCACAGAATTATATAGAATGTCTTTGTACGTATGTTGCAGTATTGAGATTTCTTTTTACTGGAACTAAGAGGCGCAGACCTTTTCCAGCATGACGGTTCCCTGTGCACAAAGTGAGGTTAGTGGTTTGCAAGGTTTGCCAAGGTTGCAAAGAGGAGGAAGGTGAGTGGCCCGCACAGAGCCCTGAACACCTTTGGGATGATTTGGAAATCAGAATTTACAGCAGGCCTTGTCATCCGACATCATTGTCTATGAACTCGCCAATGCTCTTGACTGAACGAGTGCAAACCCCCTAGCCACCATCCAAAATCTAGCAGAAAGCCTTTCCAGATGAGTGGAGTTTTCAGTAAGAGCAAAGAGAAGAAACCTGGAATGAGATGCACATTTGGATGTGATAGCCTTAAAACCACCTGAATATTGTGTTAGTGTACATACTGTAACACTTTCAATAAATATTTTCATTAGCATGTTTCACATATCTGTAACATTTATGGGTAATCATGGATGATCACTCCCCCTCATCTTCTATACCGCTTTATCCTGTATTTAGGGTCGTGGGGAGCCTGGAGCCCATTCCAGGAGACTTAGGGCATGAGGCAGGGTTTACCGTGGATAGGGTGCCGGCCCATCGCAGGGCACACACACTTACATTCACACACTAAAGGCAATTTGGGAAGGCCAATTAGCCTAACCTGCATATCTTTGGACTGTGGGAGGAAACCGGAGTATCCAGAGGAAACCCACCAAGCACGGGGAGAACATGCAAACTCCATGCACACAGAGACGGGAATCGAGTCTGGCCGGGAATCGAACCCGGACCCTGGAGATGCAAGGCGACCACTACACTACTGTACCGCATTATATTGAATGATATATTTGTTAAACATACAGTATACTATATAAAATGGATAATAGAGTTGTCTCTCCACCAAAGATTTTTGTCCATATACATAAAATATTACTCTTCCATGTAGTCTTTCTTGGCAAATATTTTAACTAGCTCAAACATTTTTCATGAAAAATAATTTAAATGGGGCTCTTACTTTTTTATGCACTATAACACATCACTTGAATGAAAACCTAGCTGCTAATGGATGAAAGTGTACTCTGTACCTGTATGCGTGGCCTTTTAAACCCTTTTGTGCTCCTCTTAGCTTGTGCGTCTCCCCCTTTCCTGTATTATGCAACGCTACTGTTGCAGTAACTCTCTCGATCTGCGTGACCACCGCCTCCTCCACTCTCCACTGCATTTGACCCCCACTTTCTGCTGAGCTGCTTTAACACATTCATCTTTACCATGCAGCTTTCGCTCAGCTCACATCGAAAGTGTCTGACACAAGCTTCTACTTCTTATTTAAATCAAGTATGGAAAAACATGTATTATGCTTTTACGCAGTAAAATGTCCTGCTCATGTTGACCTTCGAGGCTGGGCTGCAGTTCTAATAATAGAGTGGAGCTATATGTGATGTGTGTTAGCTGCCAAGCTGGATCTTCAGACAGATGAGACCTGGCCTACTTTATCACTAACATTATTCTGCATTCTCACAAAGGACTAAAAGAGCCATTTCTACAACACCATTAATCTTAGTTGGTTTGATGATATTTAGGAACTGGTCTTTCAGGGGTTTGCACCGTTTCTTGAAAAGTCATCAGGCTAAAAGCAACATCCACATCCTGTAAGTGACGTTGTTAGTGTAGGTCTTTAAGCTGTTTACAGGCTGAAGTTTAGCACCTGTGTTTTATGCTCATGGTAAATGCATTACAGTTTTTGGATATAGAAAATAAAATGCTTCGTCTCTCGTGTAGATTCAGTACTCATATAGTGGTTCTGTTTCTTTTTTTCTTTTTTTTTGTGAAGTGATTTGCTTTTCCAAACCATGTGGTTTTTTTGATGATACTGACATGAACAAAGCTATTAAAGGATTATTATTTTATGATGTTTATAGTTGTTTGCATTGAATTTCTTTTCTACTAATTTATGAGCCTGAGCCCTGTTTATGAGCCAAATGTGAATTTCATTAACCAGTCACTATTTAAGTGGGTTTAAATATCCATAATGTGGTAGCGGAGGCTCAACGGTTAAGGCTCTGGGATACTGATCAGAAGGTTGGGGGTTCAAGCTCCCTCCACGCCAAGTGGAGTCTAGGGGCTAATTATCCTGACTGACCCTGCCCTCTGACCCCAGCTTCTCAACTTGGATATGCGAAAAAACGGCACTATACTGTAAGGTACACTGAACAAATAGTCGAAATTAATTAATAAATGACATAAAACAAAAACACAAAAAAGATTTCAATTGTGTTGACAGCTTTTTAAATTTTTTTCATCAAGCAATCTAGATTTTATGAACATGGACATTTTAAATGTTTCCAGCTCTGCATGTCTCTCCTCCTGGACCTCTATTTGCATAGTGAAAAAAAATTATTGGCTTTTGGTTTATATGATGCAATAACATTTTAATGCCATGTATTCAATACTAATTACGATTACATTTTCAACTTCTCCTTTAGAAAATGCTGTAACTAAACAGCTGCTGTACCAATTAAATCTTTTTACTTTAACTGATTCAAGTGTTCAAGTTTAGGATGAGAAAACCTAATGCATTATGTTTCCTAATTTTAATATCTATTTATTACACACACAGACACACTCTCACACCCTTGTTTAACACAGCAATTTGGTCAGTGAAAAAGCTTTTAAGAGTTTAAGATGTGTGTATGTGTTTTTTTCAAGAAGAATCTTCTAGTTTCTGTTTGCTGAGTGCTAAGGAGTGTTTATCATACAATAGCTAGACAGATACACCTCTTTGACCTGCTGCTCATGCCGTGGAAAACTCAGAGGAATGCGCTGTCCACCCTCTTCCATACACATGAGCTCACAAACGCCCACGACTGCCTAGTGTCATTGTGACTGAAAGGAGAGAGAGTATACCATTCCACCCACCCAAGGGGCATGGGCAGTGTTTCTTACCCACCCAAGGGGCAGGGGCAGTGTTTCTCACTTGGCTCTTGGCCATAAATGGCAGCGGCAACGCTGATTAGGTTGTATGTGTAGGATTATTACACCTTATGTAAAATACGCTTTTTTCTTCTATTACTTAATAATAGTAATAACTGCTTTTTTGAAGAAAAAAAAAGTATTTTAATTTGAAAAATTCTGCACATTTTGGCTAGAGCCTGTGTGAATATTTTACAAAGTGACTTCATTCTGACGGTTCAGTAGTAAATATATAATATATAGTGGTTATATAGTGTATACAAACATTCTTTATATACATTGAATAACCCCCAGATGTTCTTAAAGCCTACAATAAGATTTCCTTTGCAAACTGCGTGTCATATGTAAGCGATTATGGAAAGGTTATGTCAACTTTGAGATCATCTTCACTTTTGGGTCTCAAAGTATTTGCTTTGGCCTGCATTACCTAAATCATAATGATGTAAGAAGTCTACTTCTATACTCTGTGTTTCTGATATCACCGCATATATAGGCTACACTACACAGTCAGGTCTTATTTTTTCATGGTGTCTCACTTGTGTGCTGGTAACTCGGTTCCTTCTCGCCTTCTCTGAGGCTGTGTATCTTGATGCTCCTCCAGGAAACTTTTTTCTTCTTCTTTTTTTTTTTAATCATCATCAGATGTGATGGCATGCCATTGCAGCTGTGGCAAATTTTATTTCTCCATGGCCTGTGTATTTTAACACTCCTATCATGGCCATTCGCTGGGTTCACCTCTCATCTAAAGCCATGCGCTCTCTGGAGAAGATCGACTGTCCTGGTTTGGGATTGCATGATTAGCTCTGAGATGTTCACATAGCCAGATGGAATGATTTCATACAGGCCAGGTTAAAAAAAAAAAAAAACACTAAATGGAAAACAGCATGAATTGGGTTCTGAGTAATCTGGAAGTCCTCTGCTCTTGATATTACTGTTTACTGGCTAGAGTATGGAAAGTGCATTTTTTTTCTCCCCCTTTTTTCCGTCTTTGTTCTCAAACATCTATTGTCCTATGCAGACTTACCTTCTCCCAGCATTTATCTCTGTCACTGTGTTCCTGGTGTCTGGCCAGGACTAATCCCCAAGGGGGGAAAGCACGCACAAGGGCGCGTGCTGGAGGGGCAGCCTGGGCCGTTGCAAGGGCAGCCCCTCCTTCCATCGATGGGTTTCGGTGTTCTCTTTCCCGGCTTTGTCCCACGGACTGTACCAATAAGAGTGTGTGTGTGTGTGTGTGTTGGCAGGGGGGGAGTGAGCATACAGGGGAAGGCAGGAGGGAATTAGAGCATGTGCTGCTGAAGGGATATTCCAGATTGGTACAAGAAGCAGGACCGCACTTATTCATCATTCTTTGTTCAGCAGTAGCTCTGTTAGTCTGCAGAATGAGCATGTGGTTTCCTCTCATGCTGAAGAAACAGGACATCGGAGTGACAGTGTGGTGCATGAGGGTGATAAGGAAAACAAAACAGTGGTGCTGAGAAGCCAGAGCAGTCTTGCAGAATCCATTAAAAAGCCACCCGGTCATCATTCTGCTGCATGCGTTTGTTTGTACGGGTACGTCAGTGGGAGGAGCGTAGTCTTACTACTGTGTCAGGACTGAGTGTTAGAGAGGCAGCACCACCGGTATCTGCTGAGTGCAACGGCAAGTGCGTGTCTTCCTTAAACCACACGCTCCTGCTGAGTGATGGAGATAAAAGGCGGGCAGAGGGGGAGGAAGCATTAAGGAGGAACAAAAGACTGGCTTTACCATCCTAACCGGTGAAGACTGGAAGCTGCGTCTTTGTAAGTCCCCCCTGTCTGTCTTTGCTCTCCCTTTCTTATTCATCTTTCTTATTGTTCTTGATTTGTTCTCCTTTCACGTTTCATTTGTCCTGCGTCTCATACCTCCAAGGCTGCAGATGTTTGGCTGTCATTTCTCACCAGGGGAGCTAATCAACGACTTTTGCTTCTGCGGTTAACTTCGATTTATACTCCAGCTGTTTTCTGCTAGTGGACCTTTACATGCATTCACCTCCTTTTACATATTCATTTGGAGTTTTGTGCAAAGTGCAAGACCACAGAATAGTCCTTTTTAAAAGGGATGGACAGTTTATTTTTTTAAATTATTACCCAGGCAGAATAATGTCTAAACTGACTAAATGACTAATAATTAATACAAAATAGTTCTTATAACCAGCCAGAATACATCCACGGTGCTTTCTAAAGTACAACCTTTTTAGTATTCAGTACTAGCAATATTTATAAAGATACTATCTCGTGTGGTCATAGAGAAAGTATTTTTATTTAGCACAGCACCTAACAATCGGGTTAGGTTCACGGCCCTGGCACATCCTCTGTGCTCTGTCTGCAAGGAGTGTTTTAGTGTGCTGTGGTTTAGCTGCGGCTGTATCGAGCCGTTCTAGATAAATAGGTCATTCTCTCTCATTGCTTGGAGTTTTTGGAAGAGTCACTCTGGCTCATAAGCAGTGTGATGATTACTGCAGCTCAGCTGGCCAGAAGTGCAGCTTCACTAATGAGCTGGGTGAAAAAAGCACCACCTCAAATTCTTATCCACACTGTCTGTGATCTCTCCTTTAACTGGACACATTTTTCAAATTATGTGCCAACAGCTCAACCTTGTACTGTAGACAGAAGAGGAACCGATGGTAAAAATGTACCAAGCTGAAATTTATAGAACGCAGAAGGAAAGAACATGCAAGAGTAAAATAAAATAAAGTTTAAACATGCAAGAAATTATAAAAGAAAAAGAACTAGACAGAAAGGGAAAGAAAAGAGAAACCAAAATAAAGAAATAACATGCAAAAACAATTTGATGGAAAGAAAAAGAGAACAAGCATGCAAGAACCAGGCAAAAAAAATGATAAAAAAGTATGATAAAAATGATAAAATCATGGTAAAAGAAGAGGAAGGGAGGTAAGAGACAATGAAAGAACATACTAAACAGGAAGAAAACAAAAAGAGAGAAAACATGCAAAACAGAAAGGAAAAGATCACACAAAAGAACGCTCATGAGAAAGAAGGATGTAGTAAGAGGGTCTGGTTTTGTAGTACAGGAACTGACATTATAATAAACAGCTGATTTTGCTATAGGACAATCAGATTTTGCAGGATCGAAATTAATTATCTACAGTTTGTACTACAGAAACTAATTTTGAAGCAAGAGGAGCTGATTTTGCACAAGTTTATTTTGTAGTAGAATAGATGGAGTTTTTTTTTTATATAGAGGACTTAATTTGGAGCAAGAGGAGCTTGCTTTGATTTGGAGCAAAAAGAGCTGCTTTTATAGTACATAAAGGAGCTGATTTTGCAATGAAGAGCTGATTTTTGAGCAAGAGAAGTTGATTTTGTAGCAGGAGGAGCTGATTTTGCCATAAGACCTGCTGATTTCGCCGTATCAGGAGCTGATGTATTACAGGAGCTGATTCTGCATTAGATAGTTGATCTTATTTCATGGGATTTTTCCTTTTTCCTAGTAGATGAGCTGGATTTCGAGCAAGAGGAGTTGATTTTGTAGCAAGAGGAACTGATTTTGCCATAGGAAGAACTGACTACAGTAGCTGATTTAGCTGTAAGATTAGTTGATTTTGTTTTGTAGTAGAGGAACTGATTTTGTAGTACAGGAGCCCTTTTTTACAGTATGTGGATTTGATTTTGTAAATAGACGAGCTCATTTTAGAGGAGCTTTTTTAAGTAGAGGAACTGGATCTGGACCAAGAGGAGCATGCTTTTATAGGAGAGGAGCTGACTTTGTAATATAGCAGCTGATTTTGCAGTATGTGGAGCTGATTTTGTGGAAAGATGACCTGATTTTGAAGCAAGAGGATCTGATTTTATAGCAGAGGAGCTGGATTTGGATTAAGAGGCGCTGATTTTAAAGTAAAGGATCTGATTTTATATTGGAAGAGATGATTTTGCTGTTGGGTTTATTATTATTATGTGCTGAAAGTGCCTGCTGGGTTTAATAGATTTACATAGAACTGATTTAGATAAAGCACTGTCGCCTTGCACCTCCAGGGTCCGGGTTTGATTCCCAGCCAGGTTCGATTCCCGTCTCTGTGTGCATGGAGTTTGCATGTTCTCCCCGTGCTTGGTGGGCTTCCTCCAGGTACTCCGGTTTCCTTCCACAGTCCAAAGACATGCAGATTAGCCTATTTGGTGTTCTCTAATTGCCCATTGTGTGAATGAGTGTGTGTGCCCAGGGTGTATCCTGTTTCGTGGGATAGGCTCCAGGCCCCTGCGACCCTGAATATAGGATTAAACGGGAAAGAAGATGAGTGAGTAATTTAGATAAACAATCTCAGTCAGGCTTCTTATGAAGAAATAAGCATTAACCCAAGGATGGTGTCTCTCAGGATTTACAGCCTACGATACTGTATTTGTGCTGCTCTGAGCAGTTAGGCCTCATTTACTCTCAGCGTTAAAGAACTCCTAAAATAACATTTGTTTCACAGGATGACACTTAGTTTTAATTAAAAAAATTAGGTAATGGCTTATCAGTGTTTGAATTCTTTATTCTCCACTACCGAATATGAACACACATCCTTGCAGTTATTTCATTAGCCTGGACTTAATCACTGCTGTCAACTGCACAGGTGTGTGTTTGTGACGGACATCTGAAACAGACAATCAGATCATCAACTTTCCAACAGCCAATCATTAACTTCCTTTAGTCTCTTGCTTGTTTGATGACACGTGTTATGCCGTGCTGATCAGAGCAAACACAGAGCTGCTACTGTATGTTATGAGAGGTTGAGAATGTTTGTGCAAGCAAATATACAGTTCAAACACACCCGGATTAAATGATGAATATTACAGCATATTAATCGTATGTTTGTGGGATCAACACTGGGATATCGTACACATATTTGTCGGATTCCACAAAACGTGATGTTTCAGGTCCACAAGACTTATTTATAAGATATTTCACGAGACCAAGCGATACACATCATGATGTTTTTGGATGAGATTTTAGGTTAAAAAGAACTCTTCTTGTCTGATGTTAGATGTTCAGTTGGTGTGTAGGTTTAGACACCTGCCAAAGAGTCTGTCAAAGTGCTAATTGTAATGAATAAATGCTAATCAATGTATTCCATAAAGAATTTATTTAAGAGCTGCTGCTAAATGCCTTGCCAAGCTAGAAGACACAAAGCCAGATACATAGAGATCCCTATTTGTTTATTGATGTTGAGGTTGATTTAGAAAGGAATCATTGTTTGTAGAGTAACATAATTGTCTGTGTGTGTGTGTGTGTGTGTGTGTGCCTGCACGTGTTCATGTACTGTATGTGCGCATGCACATATGTGTATGTGCATAAATGCACACTTCTCTTTTCTAGGTGCTTCCCGGTCTTTTATTGTCAGCACAGCCATCTGAGGCTCAGCAGTAATGATGCATCAATCACAGTGTGATTCACAGCAGGCATAGAAGAGACATGACTGACACACCCACACACACACACACACACACACACACACACATATACACACACACACACACACACACACACACACACTTAACCTTCTAACCCCTTAACCTTCTAACACGTCTTTCATTTGTATATAACTTGACAGGGACGTCATAAAGTGAGCTGTTTTCTGTTAATTATTATTATTATTATTATTATTATTAGTAGTAGTAGTAGTAGTAGAGCCAGTTTAAGGTCCATACATTAATTTTGTATTAATAAATCTATTAATATCTCAATAAAGAAAGAGTAGAAATAATTGAAAAAAAAAACTGATAAAGGAACAGAGACGACCTTATTAAACAAGCCAGATTTTATTCATGTTTATTTTTTCTTGTAGTTTGGGTAAAACATTGTAATTGAGCTAATCGGTCACAGCCGCTAGTATCTTATTGGGGGGGGTTATAGTATTCACAATATCCCAAGATATATCACAATACCCAGGTCTCGATTGGATTAATTGTGCGATTCTGTAAGTGTCACAGTTTTAGGAATATCCCAATTAGAGATGACTTTTTCCCGATTTTGTTACAATTTTAAACCTTTAAAAAAGTTTAATGATAAATTTAATTTAGCCCATTCCTTTTAACATTAGTTTTCTCATTTAAAAAACAAACGCAGCATTTAAACAATAGAAAATAACTTCAAATACAAGAGTTCAACATTTAACTTAAAATAAAAATATGCAATAAAAACTAAATTTTTACTGTTATGTAATCCACCATAATTATTATTTCTAAACTAATTAGCAAATAATTGATTCCTACCACGAGTGTACCACCAGTAGGATTATAAAGAACAATGACGTCGTATCTCCTCAAGTGTCTCCAAAAGACCCAAAACTCAACTTAACAATGAGGATGCAAGTTGAGTATGCGATTTTTGCCTAATTTGTGTTCCCAGAGTTTTGAGACCGTTGTAAGCGTGTGTAATTTGCTCATAGAGCTTAGAGGAAAAGGCAGAGAGAAATAATTCGATTATATCCACGGCTGATCGGCCAATCAAAATGACAACCAGCCAATTCTTGTCTGATCGACCAGTTCAGTTCTATTATAAATGTAAAAGTGTAGTTTTCAAAAAATACATTTTGAAGACATTGAGGCGGTACATGAATCGTCACACAAAAGAATTGCGATTTTATAACTGAATGGATTATTCCTCTGTCTCTAGTATTTACTCTGCACTTTTATAAGCAGCTCTTAATGGGAGCAGTGAATGGCAGCTGTATCTCATTACATGATAAAAGAGATGGTTTTGAGAAGACTAAGAACACTAACATTCAAAACGTGCTCTAGGGAGCAAAACAGCAGAATGATAATCAGGTTCAACCTCAAAATACTGTCACTCTGCACAGATAAGTGACAAACGAAAGGAACTGATGGTCACGAGGGAGAGATCTGACTAATCTCCTTCATGCTATGCGGTAACTAATCTCCTTTATGCTATGATGATACATCTCTATCCTGATGGGCATGTCTCCCCAGGGTACACGGACTCCTACGCAGCGGTGTTACACTGCATTCAGTAAATGGAGAGTAGCTCTCTCCACCATCGTCAAATCTCAATTTGCAAGAATCACACGCAAGGAGATGGGTGATATTTAACTTGCTGTAAGAAAAGCCTGGCTGCACTGGAATTCTGACCTTTTTAACAGAAAGTGGCAAGAATCAGACAGCTGTTTATTGCCTGTAAAGCCTGACATGTACTCTGACATTTACTTCTACAGCCATTCAGTGCTGTCGTCAGTCATCATAAGTATACTGCGTCATGGAAGACTATACTGTCAAGCTTAAATCATATCTATAACTGACCTTTACTTATATGTGTTTCTGATTTTGAGCTCCATCATGTCATAAGCAAACAAATATAGAAAGAGAAGTGTCATGTTGGGGCGAGCTGGTGCCTGTGCATTCCAAATTATGCAATTATACACAGTTAACAGTTATCTTTAATAGGGTCATGAAACATGCTGTCTGCTTCATTTCTAAACTACTTGGTGGGTCAAACCCTGGAGCTCTGTGCATGGCTGCATTTTTTGTCTATTTTTTGTTATTTATTTATTTATTTTTGTATGAATGACACTTGATTTGTGCTCACTTACAGATGTCATCTCGGTAGACTAGGAGCAATCTCCTGTCGTGCCAGTTTAACACACTGCCGCAGTCGTCCCATTTATCTTCATCTATTATTCATAGTATGTAGGCAAAATGCTCAGCTGGTGACAAATCATCCAACGCCTCTCCAGCTAACCTCGTAGCACCCAGGCGAAGTACTGTGAATAGATCCAGAGTTCACATCCTTTAGCAAAGGACTAAAGGATGTGAACTCGCTAATGGGTCTTAAATGTAACAAAGCTTATCTGACTGCCTCATTTTCATTTGTCTCTTCGTCTTTATGTGTTTTTCAGCTGAGCCTCGCTGAAGAGCAGAGCGAAGTGAGTCGGAATGGCCTGGAGTCGAAAGAGCTGGTGTACCTGGTTCATATCTACTGTCAGGTGTGGCAACTTTCTGTCTTTTTTTTAAGCACTTTTTAGATCAGGCTGCCATCCATGAGACGATTATAATTGTTAGATACCCAAACATCTGGATGACCACCTCCGGTATAATCACTGCAATACTGTATTTGATGGATACAGTACCAGTAGTTGGCTTTAACTCAAAGCAGGCTAACTGTTGTCATGCTTACACAAGGTTAGATATTTTCCTATAACAGCACTTTCCAAATGTTTTATTTCTCTTATAGCATAAAAGTTTGCATGACAGGATTCTTCTCATACTTTTTATTCTATTAGAGTCACATTTATTGACCTGTGTGATGTTGGTCCCCACATGATCAGAAAAAACAGTTGTGCTCAATCTGTTGTTTAGATTAAACGTTGTTGTCTTTTTTTTTCATATATTTTTAACAAACACACACACACACACACACACATACACATACACACATATATAAATATACTGTTTAAAAGTTTGGGGTCACTTGCAAATTTCTTTGTTTTTGTTTAGTGATTTATTTTCTACATTCTACAACACAACTGGGGATTTTAAAACTATAAAATAACACATATGGAATTAGGTAATTACGTAACAACAACGAAAACAATAGTTTTTTATTTTAAGACACAGAGGTCAGCCTTTCTGTAATAGTTCTTGCAAGAACAGTATTGTCAAGTGCATTTGCAAAATC
>JAOTRS010000019.1:13481821-13493416 GCA_028565755.1 Dinotopterus cunningtoni
TTTTTTTATTTTATTTTTTTTTCTAAAAAAAAAAAAAAAAAAAAAAAAAAAAATATTTTATCTTTAAGAAAAAACAAAAATAAATAGAGGGAAAAAAAGTGCAGAGAAAGTTCTCTATCCTGTCCCATTGCAGAAGGTTTAACATTCCAAGTTTACCGCTGGCCGTTAAAAAGCACTGACTCTGGTCACTTCTTTTAAAAGTACCTTATAGTGCAAAGATTTGAATCCTGATATTACCACAATATTTTGTGACCTGGCGTCAAAGAGTTTCTCTCTCTCCCTCTCTCCTCCCAATCACAGCCATGCTAGCCAATCACGGGCTTCTATGAACATGTGCATGTAAAAAAAACAAGTGGAAAGCACATCGTTTCTTGATACCTAAGGGGGAAAAAACAAGCCAGAAACAATTCATGGTTCCTTACAACTTCTGTTTTAAAGCCACCAGTTTGAAATTTAATTTATTTTTTTTATATGAAGAAAGCAGTAAAAAAACATCTTTACATAATTCAAAGAGAAAACCAAGACCGAAAATAAAGAACATGGAGTTAATGTTGAAACTTGGCTCAAACAGCAAAAAGATCCCTGAAACACTGGAAGCACTTGTGTTTGAATTCTGTTAGAAGAAAACTGTCAGGAAAACAGAATAATAAATGAGTTTGAAAATATGGTAACAACAACAGTGCCAAATAAATGATCCAAGGAAGGTTAGAAATTCATGCCCGGTTTGGCAATCAAGTGAATGTGTAGCTAATTACAAATCATAAACAGAGTTTAAAATGAGGTGATGAGTTTCTCTGTAATTTTTCCCGGGGCATCATTGCACCACTGCCTGCTTCTCAAATGCTCTAGTTAGTGACTCAATCAGGAATACAGCCTTGGTTATTTGGCTTATTGTCACTCTCAATTGAGACAACAGAAAGCATTTACTTTATCATCAGGACATCACGGGTGCCACAACAATCCGAGGCTGGGGGTCCAAGGTAGAAAAGTTGTGTGTGTGTTCATTCTTTCCTGGTGCGTGACTCTAAGGGAATTCATGCATCCATAACCTTAGGGTTGTTTTCAATTCAAATGGGATCTGTGGCAAAGTGTAGCTTCTATTACATGAGAGTTATAGCCAAATTGATATTTATTCCAACGTTTAAACATCCGGAGAGTTTTTGCCTGTTTTTATAACATCCCACTTTGGTTATTGCAATTCCCTTTAAGTTCCTATATGAGTTAAACTTTCTTAGTTTTCTTCACTTTGTCTTTCACTTATCAAAATATGCCACTGGTAAACAGATGTCTTACTGCTACAAGATTAAGAAACAGTATTTTACCAATCCTGGAATCTCTACATTAGCTTCTATTCAAGTAAAGAATTGATTTGCTGCACAGCACTTCACTGATATGATTAGTCAATTCAATTCAGTTTTATTTATATAGTGCTTTTAACAATGGTCAGCATGCCAAAGGCGATGGTGGCAAGGATAAACTCCCTGAGATGGTTATAGGAACAAACCTTGAGGGGAACCAGACTTAACAGGGAACCCATCCTCTTGTGGGTGATAATAGATAACAGGGATTGATTTGCACTCATACTGAGTGTTAGGAGGCTGGACATTCAGTATAACAGGAAAGGTGTTTAAGTTAACATGGTGTTATTGGTTGCTCAGGTACAAAACTGTTCGAATTTCAGTCCTCAACTATAGAGCGACTGCAGTCACAAGTCATTATACATCGGCAAAGGGGTCTTTATTCTAGTAACAAATGACTGCTAACCGTCCCTTGTTCATGATTAAAACACAAGGGTAACTTGTGTTTTAATTGCATTTAATGTAGCTGCCCCTAAACTGATGAACATGCTGCCTTTCGAAGTAAGATCTGCTTTATCTGTTAACAAAACAAAATTTAGTTCTTTTTCCTTGGCATACAGTATGAGTGGCATGAGTGGTTTTTGCTTTTCTATTTGTTTTGTAATCAAGTCATGTGTCTACTTAGTTACTTTAATAAGGGGATTCATGTTGCCCTTTTTTATGTTCCCTTTCAATTCCTCTCTCAATTCTTGCTGGACAGCATTTAAGTCGAATTCAATCAATTAAGTCGATTCGAATCAATTGAACTGAACTGAATCTGTGAGCTCACGTACTGTATGTAAAAGTAGGCAATAAAATCGCTTGCTTTCGTCCAATCTGTGAGCTGAAACGTGTTCAGATGCCTTATGGCGTGAGCAGCTACAGTACACAGTAAAATCCCCAGTGTTGATTTAACACTTCCAGAGTTTATTTGAGTCTAACTGAACACATATACTGTAAACACTGCTGGGTGTTAGTTCAACAGTTTAAGTGTTAATTCAACACTAGGGAATTTGCTGCTCCGGTTGGTAGCCATCACATGATATGGAAGAACTAGCTTGCAGAAACAGGAATGTGAAAAACAGTCAACTGCTACAAGTATGAGCATGAGTCAAAAATTTTCTGCACAGCAGTTTAATTAAAACATCTGTTGATCACATTGTCCTGTCACTGTCTCCCCAGTCACTGCTGTGCAGGTGTGAACGTGTTACATCAGAAATGGCTGGCCAACTTGTGATTTGCACGATTAGCAGATTCTGATTAGAAGTGTGCAGTGATTCATTTTTTGTGGTCTGAGGGTGTGCCTGCTGCCAAAACAACTCACAAAAGAGCATAAACAGAAGTGTTTGGATATATGGATATCTGCAAACAACGTTTGGAGTGATACTTTAAGGAAGGTGAACGTTTTTTTAAATAGAATCGTTACTGGTGACGAGACATGGATTCATCACTCCGAGCCTGAGAGTAAACGAGTATAGACTAAAATGTTCACAGTCGCCAACCAAAAAAATGCTTAAAAGTCAACCATCAAATTGTTGCTTACAGTTTGCTGGGATTTTCAAGGACCAGTACTTGAACATTACCAGAAAAAAGGATTAACAATCAACAGAGCTCGTTACACTGAAATGCTTATTGAAGAGCTAAAGCCTAAACTTCCGATTAAATGCAGAGGACTGCTTTTGAAAAGTGTTGTGATCTTGCGTGATAGCGCACGTCTGTACACTTCTCCCCACACTGTCAACAAAAACTTCATTTTAAGGTGTTAAAGCATCTTCCCTGTAGTCCTGATCTTGCTCCAGCTTTCACCTGTTTGGTCCCCTGTAAGCAGCCATACGAGGATGAAGATACACTTTAGCTCAGCCTAAAACATTTTTTAATGAGCGAATATAGAAACTCGTTGACTAAGATGGACAAAAGTGTATTGAAAGGCAAGAAGATTATGTCAGAAATTTATATATTTATATATTATATACTTTTCTAATAAATAAAATGATAATTTATAATACATTCTTATGCAAATAGATTCTACAGCCAGAGTGTGAATAATTTTTGACTCATTGACATTCAAAAACCTACTGTACCTCACACCATTGACAGACTATGGAATCCTGCTATCCTGAAGGAAACCTGAAGTTACTAAGGATGGGTGGATGAGTGGATGTATCAGTGAATGAATGGGTGGATGGATGGATGGATGAATAAATGGAACAGTGCATGGTTTTATTTCCTTGAATTCTAAAGATTTTTAAATGTCAGATTTTCAGTGGTCTACTTTCATAAAACAAAATGTAATTCAACCTGACAGATAACCAGTCACAGCCCTTTTCTTACAGGCTTTTGGCAAACACTGGAAATCACTTCAAACAAAGCTCTAACTATTAAGGACAAGACTTGAACTTGTTTATAACCTGTTCTAAAAACCTTATTATGTCATTGTGCTCAAAGCTATGTTTTTCTCTAATAAAGAGACAAATAAAAAGTGCACAGTGCCAATCAGACTACAGCATTCAAGATCTTGAAGACTGAGAGAAGAAGCATGCACAGAAATAGCTTTTGTGTGTCCTGTGTCGTCTTCTGAATGAAACTCATCATTGTCTTTCATCACTGATCTGTGAAACCAATGATATGCTTTTAAAACAGGCTTATTTTTTTTGGTCTGAGTATTGTTGTTATGATTCTGCAAACATGGTAGATATACTGTATCCTTAAAAAAAAAACAGAGATTTCTGAACCACATCACAAAAATCAGTGAATAGCAGACAGCTTGGAAAGACCTTAAAAAGATCCTGGTCGTGCACTTGCCTGAATAATGGCAACTTTCATCCTGACCGTGTGGAAAAATGTTGCTGTATGTGTGTATGTGTGTCTATGGAAATTTCCCCTTTCGCCTTCTCTGTGTGAGAAGTACCAAATCCACAGCCTGCTCCTTCGGGTGGTTTGGCATTAACCCAGATAAAGCTCAGTCACGTGTATAGATCGCTTTAGTTCCACACTCTCTTAAAGAAGGAATGGCAAACAATGGCAGCTCCAGACGTTCCACATGAAACGAAATGGGAGCAGGAGAATAAAGCACTACAGGCTGCACTGCCTTGTTTATTTTCCCAATTGCTTCACCAGTCCCACAACCATGGCTCCGGTTCAAGGCATTGAGGTTTCATCTTGGATTAGAGCTCTGTGGGTTGGATAATGAGGTGTGAAAAAGGCACAGAATGTCAAAGTGGTCCTAATTTGGTGAAATAGACCCATGGCTTGGAGATGCTACATATTTTTAGAGTTCCTCTAAAAAAGTTTCTCTACCCAGCTAATATTGGCACGTTGAGGTCTGTTGTGAAATAAGAAGGCATGAAGCTTGTGAGCTAAAGGCCTTAGAGCGAGGGTTGTTAAAGCCGCTTTCTTGTTGGGTGTGTGTTGGCATACAGGATAGACAGCTTTATGGTGCACTCAGAGTCAGGCTCCAGAATCCTGCCACTGTGATGGATGTCTCACAGAGGACACATCGCATCACGTGTGGAATGAGGAAGATGAGAAGTAATATCCTACCATAACACAGCGAGTAGGATGGCCGTGTTAATATCCTGTTGCTTAGATAGAGAGCCCGTGCTAATGTTAATAGTTAATAAAATTCAACGTTCATAGATTGTAGGTTGTATTACGTTCAGCTTCACATTTTCTTTCTCAAGTTGAAATTACTGGTTGCTCATCTGATTTGTTCATTAAAAAAAACAAGAAAAAAATATGTGAATTGGGATCTATTACAGAGACTTTTATGGATGATCAGAGCAAACAATGCTGTACCAATGATTTCTCCGTTAATAGCCACACAGTTGTTAGAGCTATCGAGATGGTGGATGTGACAGTAAAGATTATGTGAAAGATGTATAGGAAGTCGGTTAACAATAATTGATCTCAGCGCTAAACTGAAGTAGAACTTGTGAAGATTTAGAGCTCCAACAATTCAACACAATTTTCTGCTGCTCAAAATGACTAGACATTACTTTTATGTTCTATTATACCTTTTACAGTGCAAATTGATGGGTATTGTCTCTTAAAATAAGGCGGGGGAAAAACAGGCGACTATATTCCTAGCACTTCAGATTGGCTTAATAATTGAATGTGTTATTAAAAGAGTTATACAGAAAGATTATTGTGTTTTAAATGTTTAAATCCTCATAATAAACACAATTTATTGCATAATTACATATTGAAAATTAGGATGACGAATAGTTGGTGCGGTCTGTAATGTCTGCGATGTGTGGTCATGTTAGGCATGTATGCCAAGTGTACTAGTTTGTCTTTCTGTTTGAGTGATCTTCTGTTACCACTCCGCAGGGACGAAGCTGGATGGTGAGGCGCAGCTATGAAGACTTCCGTGTCCTGGACAAACACCTCCATCTGTGTATATATGACCGGCGCTTTTCTCAGCTCCCAGAGCTGCCTCGATACGACAGCTTGAGGGAGAGAGCTGAGGTACGGCACTTGACACACTACCCACACTCTGCACTGCCTTTTACAACTGTTCTCGGCTTTTAAGAGTAATGGTCAATCGTTTGTAATCCTGCATGGCCCAGAGTCACTGTCGGAGCTCTGAACATTTATATCTCCATGTGTTTAATAACTTCTGATGGTTAGCTGTAGAGGAAGTCAGGTGTTCTTCAACAATGTTTGAAAAAGCCACTTCTGCTCACAATGTGTGATTTTTTTTTCCTAAAGTGGTATAATTGAGCTGTGGCATATTTTCTCAACTCCATCAACCTGCTGTGGTTGTTAATATAGCCCATGTTTCTGTTGATAAGTGGACACACTTCTGTGTGTTGCTGCGCTCCACCGTTATAAAGCCTCCCATCATGGAGACATAAAAATTCATGGCTTCCAAAATCGGTTAAATCTAACCATTTTTGTTTGAGGCCTAACCTCTGTTTAGCATTAACTTCTATGGCATGGGACATGCATTCAGGACAGCGATACTTCAAAGTGGGGTGGGAGGACGTTTGTGAAGAATAACCAAGGGGTTCATGATTTCTTTTATACAACTACAGTGGTGGAAATCACAACCCATCATTATCAAACTTATATTTATCCTTAAGTTTTAATGGTTATTAGAGTGTTTGATTTTACAAACACAAGTATATTTAAACCTTAACGGCATAAAAACAAGAAGACCTATAAATGACATCAAGTTCAAACGTGATGTTCTGGAATGAACAAAAAAAGTTCAGGAATGAAATTTCACTGACTGCAATAACCCGCGACCCTGAATACAGGATAAAGCAGTATAGATGATGAGTAAGTGAGTGAGTGACTGCAATAAATCAACAACATATGATTATTATCATTTCTATAATAACCCTGACCCAAAGCTGTGTTTAGGATGGTCTATTAAATTTCTTTTATCGTTAAAGAGGTATAAAAACTTGAGAGCCTTTCATTTGGAGAAACAGTAAAACCACTTGTAAAGTAAAGCCGGGAAAAAAAACGTTTAGGAAATTTATTAAAGTGGATTTACAATGTAGATATTAGAGATGGGGAAAATCATTTCAGTTACATATTGCGATTCCTTTGTGTGGCAATTCATGTATCGCCACACTGACACCAAAATCTTTTTTTTTTTTTTTGGTTGTTTTATAATTTATTTATATACTGTTTGTTTACATTCGAGGTGGTAAGATATTGTTCCTTTATATTCCTGCAGATGTGCGCTTTAAACTATTCACACATTGACAGGAGCAAATTATATGCTATTAAACCAGCACCTGGATATTGTGATAATATCGTATTGGGTGATCCCTGGTGATTCTCATCCCTAGTAGAAACTAGAATCATTTCAAATTCATGCATATTGTGTTATGACTGTTTAATTTGTATTGTCATCCAAGACCCTCAATCTAAACCGCAGATTATAGATATACTATATATAATATACTACATCCACCACAAATAATAAATATTTAATATTGAACACATTTTGTAGTCAGCGGAACAAGTCTGTGGTACGGAGATTTGCACATTACCTAAGACTCACAAAAGCAACAAACTTAAAAGTCCCTTGACCCTCTACTTTTTTACCGTATCCAAATTGAATTGAAAGTCACTTAACTGGCTTGAGAAAATTTACTAATCAAGCCAGTGTTACAGCAGGCGGGTCTCCCAAGCTGTGTTTATTTCTCCATGAATAGCATTTAAGGATCATGGCTGTAATTGCATATTTCCAAATAAACATCAACCCCACCCCCCATCATAACCTAAAAAAAAGCCCTACAATGCATTCATACCTTTTTATTTGGTAAAAGCTGCATGTCCACAAGAGACAAACTGGGTGATATTGTTCCATCCTAGTTTAATATTTATAGAGAGTTTAAAATAAAGTTGAACAAGTTTAGTCTATTTTCTTGCCTGAATCATGCATGTGACATTGACTTTCTGTTGCTAAAAACAGAAACATGTTTAAGACATGTTTTAAATTATTTTGTGGCACTGATCAAGGTCATATACTGTACTGTACATGAGAAATCCAATGCAGAAGCAGTGGAGACAGCTGATGTTGGACTGAGATGTAGTTCCAGTGACTTGTGGCTATTTAGTCATCTACAAGATTATGAACACAACACTATCGAGCACCGTATTTGCATGAAAGTTGACCTTTTGAGAGCTGATCTGTTGGAGCACTGTACAGGTGAGGTGGTCAGGGACCTGGACATACTAAAGCGCTCCTGCATCAGCTGCGCTTCAGGTGCAGATGAAGCTAAATTTCATTAGCATCACTATAATCGGGTGTCTTTTTGTTGTCACTTTTAAAAACTAAATAATTGTAATATTGAATGAATAAGAATCTTTAAATCTTTTTGCTTTCAGAGGGGTTCAAATCTAGATACTTGCTTGTCTATATCACCTTATTTTATAGTGTATAATAACCAATATGAAACACAACTAAAGTCTTTTTTTTTTTTTTTTTTTTTTTTTAAAAAATTAGTTTTTTCCAAATTAAAAGTTATTTTTGAATTTGATGTCAACAACATCCTACTGAGGACAGGGGTGGTTCCCCCGGTTAAGGCTGTAGGTTATTGAGTTTCTAATTGGAAGGTAGGGGTTCAAGAATTACCAAGCTGCCCCTGTTGATATGTTGAGCAAGGCTCTTAACCCTGTCTGCTCCAGGTGTGCTGTACCCTGGCTGACCCTGCCCTATGACCTCAGCTTCTTAACTGGCAAAATAATAATTTCACTGTACTGTAAAGTACATGTGACAAATAAATGAATCTTTTTTCCTACTTGGCAAAACAACAAACCAAGCTGCTCAATTAAAGATAGATTTTACTCAAAATCTTTATTTTGGACACATTCTACTATTTATGACAGCTAATCATAAAGTCTGTGTTTAGAATTCAAGTATGTTTTGAACTGCCACTACATGTCTGTGTCCTTGTCTTCTTCTGTCTCTGCCCTTTGTTTGAATTGGGTTTTATTGAGTGGTGCCAGGTTGTTGGAGCCAGTGTGACATTTGGGTGGAAACTGGGAAGAGGTTATGCTGGCGTACATACAATCAGTGCTGTATGAGTCAATGCTGGTTTCCCCATCCCTCTTTTTGTCCTTATCCCAGTATTCCCCCCAGTTCCATCACTGCTTGTTCCTCTTCTGCTAGCAAAGTCTCCTATGGCACAAAAGCTATCAACCCCAGAGCTTCAGAGCTAGCCTCATGTTTTGTCAGAGCCAGTCAGTGCATGCTTAAATGTTTACTTAGCTGAGGTGAACATGCATGTTCTCAATTATTTCCTCTTAGATTCCCAGTCATGAATAGTTGTGGCATAGAATTTATTGCCATCTGGTTGTGACCAGGAAATCTCCACCATGAAGAACATTAAATATGTTTATGTTTTAATATCTGTGACCTGATTTGTTGGTTGTTGCAGTGTTGGTTTAATGGTTGAAGGGTCTGGGTTACTGAGTAGATGTGTTGGGCAAGGTTCCTCATACCATCTTCTCCAGGGGTGCTGTATCAGGGCTGACACTGTGCTCTGACTCCAGGTCCCTAACAATCTGGGATATGTGAAGAAATAATGTCACTATACTGTAATGTAATGTGTGACAGAGGAATACAAACAATCAGCAGAAGTGCAAGCGTTTTTTTCCCCCTGATTCATTCTTTTGTAGTTTATTAATGAGGAATCCAATGTAGCCAGCACACACTGAAAATGAATGTAATGTGATGTAATAAATAAATTAATGAATAAATAACAAAGCTCTGAACCGGGACCTTACACAGATTTTAGCATGCAGTGAGACTTTACAGGAGTTTGCATGCTTTAAAGTCTAATTTTTCAAGGAAAGCTTTTGCAATGTGGCAGTTAATACATGAGCTATTTATTAGTCAAAAAAGGATTGTGTGCCGTATTGAAGATGAAAAGCTCCACCTCGTCACCCCCTGCCATATGACTCAATGTAAGAGCAATGCGGAATAATAATTGAACCAAATTTATCATTCTGAGTGCAGCTGCTGCTTTTAGGGCCACCATTATGCTGAAGTAGAAGCATTCATTCCCATTCCAACCTCTCTCTCTCTCTCTCTCTCTCTCTCTCTCTCTCTCTCTCATTAACATGCATAAATGCTCACAAAACACCAACACATTGTTAAACCTCAAATAAACACATGCTGAGCTAATTGTTGTTTTGTTTTTAAAAGAATAAGCAGGAAGTGGAAAATAAAGTGTGGTTTGTATTTATATTGCTACTCTGGAAACCTCTCACTGAACCTCTCACTAGGATCATAACCTTCAAGTATCCTGTTTGTTAATGCCTGAAAAATTAGATATTATGTTTTTAGGTTGTCTGTCAATCCGACTGTCTGTCTGAGAAATCATTACTGTGACATCTTAAGAACGAGTGTTTGGAGTTTATGTGGATGTAACACTGTGATCAGCAACTGATTAAAATTTGGAGTTGCTCCAAATAGGTTAAAGGTCAAAACAGGGTGTGAGTTTTTAAAAAAAAAAAAATTAATTGCATCCTTTTGACCTACAAATAAGCTAAAGGAAGGATTAGACTTGGTGTTGGTGAAGGTATCTTCATAAACGTTGTTGGTGTTGAGTGTATCTTGTTCTGTAGATTTGTGCTGAAATCTAATTATTTGAAGTGAATGAAGTAGCTCTTTTATTTCTGTTTCCCTTTGTTTTTCCTTCCAACAGGCTGTTTCCCAGATGCTGATGGCTTACCTTTCCCGTCTCTCAGCAATTGCTGATAACAAGATAAACTGTGGGCCAGTCCTTACGTGGATGGAGGTATTATCCTGATGCTATCTCGCTTATCTCAGTGGAAGAGTAAGACCTGCTGCCCGCTGTTAAATGAGCGCTATCAAGCAACGCTTAAGGATTAATTAGCTTTCATTTAAAGAGCCTTGAATACTGCAGCTAAGCCGACTTCCATGGCTGACATGTCCGGTTTTTCTTTAGGTCGACAACAAAGGGAATCGTCTGCTGGTGCACGAGGAGTCCTCCATCAACGTCCCAGCCATCGCAGCTGCCCACGTCATTAAGCGCTACATTGCCCAGGCGGCCGATGAGCTGTCATTTGAGGTAAACGTGGTGGCAGTGCCACTGCACACTCATTCAAATGTACTGAAGCTGAAATTAAAGCCTGCCTGTCAATGTGATTGCGCAGACAATGCTGTAATTCCTCGGTGGCTATCCTAATGTCTTGTAACGTGAAAGTCTTGTAATTTTGGTACCGACGTAAATAGCTTTTGTTTGTCTCTTTTAGGTTGGAGATATTGTATCAGTAATTGACATGCCTCCTAAAGAGGATACCACATGGTGGAGAGGCAAGCACGGGTTCCAGGTGTGTTCTTTGCACATAAAGTGCAATGACAGGAGTAGATAATTTTCCTTATATTATTCTGCTACCATATTATTAGACTATTAGAGTTATTATTGATGATTGTGTATCGCCATTAATATTTACTTTTGAGACACTTGGACTCTGTTTGAATTTTTTTGGTCTTCATTTGTTGAATTTTCCAGACTATGGTATGTAATATGACCATTTATTAGAGTTTTTTTGTGGCACAAATAATTCTCCAGAAGGTACCAGAAAGGTTAGTTTGGTGTCAAGATAGAAATCATATTGAATTAATCCACTCAATTAATTAATTAATTTGATCAAAATAAATAAAGCTACTTATGTGGTGATCTTTAACCTTTAAACAAAAAATAGGATAATTTGTTCTACAGCCAAAAATATTTCTATAAAAATTATAATTACAAAAAATATAAAG
>JAOTRS010000019.1:13506489-13517706 GCA_028565755.1 Dinotopterus cunningtoni
TTGGCAATGGAGTCTGTCAGTTTACTTGAGATCTTATTTTTGTATGTTTATCACAAAATAATACTTGTTTATGACTTTTTTTTTTTTTGTTTGCTTCTGACCAAGGCCACTCTGTACCTGCAGTTTTATATTTGCTACTTTTTTAGTCATGGACGTTCTGTCTAAACAGCAACCCATATTCAGAGTTTTTAATTCATGTCCTGTCTTCTCACATGTGAACAATGAGCTGGAGACCCCTGTTTTGGATATGTGATTAAGAACATAATCATTTAAATCTACAGTAGATGGTGCAAAATTTCATGGCATCTATCTCAGCACAGTTAGAGGAAAATAAGTCGTAAGTGACCAGTCCAGTGACGACCCTCAATTAGTTCATTACTTCTGTTTAAGTTCACTACATTTTTGGTGGAAATAAAGTGTCCAACCACCCTAGGTAGTCAGTACATGTCAATTTGAAATGCAGTCATCCAGACTAGCTGGCTAGGAGTCATCACTCCAGCATCCAATAGAGGCAGTGTTGGACTTGTTCACGAGGCTGCACTTGTTGGGTGCACATGTTTGTAGCAGGTAGAATTTAAGATTGTAGGGTTTCTTTATCTAATCGTGAGTTGAAATCCTGACAGTTGTGAAAAGGTTCAGAGTTCAATTGGAGCAATACCAAATATATAGCTATACCAAAATGGGGAAACTCCAGAAGTTCTAAACCTCTTCGCCAGTTAGACAATTTTAAGCCAGTCAGACATTTACATTAGTGTCCTTATATGTAAATTAGAGATGTGGGAAAAATTTATTCAGTTATGAATCACAAATATTTTGGTTATTCACATAATGCCACACTGACTCCAAAATCTCTTTTTTAGAAACTATTTGTACATTTATAATAGGGATGAACAAATCGATCAGCCATTGACCAGAATTGGCTGGTTTTCAGTTTGATTGGCCCATCAGCCTCAAATATAAAAGATTCGGTACATAGCGCAAAAACTTCCGAGTAGGTCAACAAAAAAGCCTTTTTATAGCTTTACATTATCAAAATTTGTGCATGTTAAAAGCTTCTGATCTGTCTTTTTCTATAAACTATGTGAATGAATTAGTCTTAAACCCA
Source organism: Dinotopterus cunningtoni (assembly GCA_028565755.1). Taxonomy (NCBI): domain Eukaryota; kingdom Metazoa; phylum Chordata; class Actinopteri; order Siluriformes; family Clariidae; genus Dinotopterus; species Dinotopterus cunningtoni. Next base: position 13,507,595 of record JAOTRS010000019.1, read on the forward strand.
CTCATTACACATGCTTACACAAGTTTTATAACACTGCGTCAGAATCCCCGCTTGTCTGCGTTAGAAGCTGCACACATCCACATGTTTGCAACCACTTAACCCGCGCATCCACTGTCAAGTTGAGATCGTCTCATATTGTCACACATCTCTTTGACATCATCATGTGCCCTACTGTTCTGTGAATTGACTATGCATTGCCTACAAATTTTACTGTGTAGTTATAAATTACATACAATTTACTTTCGACTCTTTTATAAACTATTCCAAACTCCTCCTGAACCATCACAATATGTTTAAGAACTTTTACAGTTTACCTAAGGAGTACCTTTGACAACTTACAATTTGCTTTGAGTTGTAAAGAGCTGATCATTATTTACACCAAACTCTGTACAGTTTGTCAATGGACGTACTTTATAAACAGCAACCCATATTCTGAGATTTTTTATTCACATCCTGTCTGCTTACCTGTGAACAATTGTTAAGCTGTGGTATTTAAAGTTAGTTTGTAATTGTTTAAATGCTGCCTTTGGTTTTTAAGTGAGAAAACTAACGGTATAAGAACTTAAATTATTCATAGAACTTTAAAGGTTAAAAAATGTAATACCAAATTGGGATATTTATAAAATCTCCATACTTACAGAATTGCATCGCACTGGCACAGAGGTCCAGTAATAATATTGTATCAGGTGGTGAATCCTGATTCCCGTCTCTAAAGTAAATATACAGAAACTCAGGAACACAAGTAGGATAAGCAAGTTTTTAAAAACTAAGGTTATTTAAATTGATATATTTGGATAAGATAAGACGATAAATCTTATTGTTAATTTAGAGGGACATTATTTAATGCTTTTATTGATAAATCCATTCATATTCAGACAGATTAATGAAGCCCAATAAAGTATTTTAAAAGAAAATGTCAGAATTGAAAGTTTTGGTATTTAAGTATTCACTCATCCTGACCTAGCTCATTTATTATGCAAAGTATTTTGCTATTTGCATTTTTCAGCATATAGTGGATATAATGAATGTGTGTTATGGAGGAAATGCAGAAAGACAGTTAATAATTTCCATGCATAAGGTTTATTTCTGGCTGAGCCGAAGCAAGCGTGTCCTTCACAGCCTCAGCCCGCGGGATGAAACCGTCCTGAGAGGGATTCGATTCGGTTCACTTCACTCGCTTGGTATCGGTTACTGGTTTTGGTGGCTGAAAGCTGATCCGGGAGGCAGGACAACCGTTGAAGGAGCATGTGAGAGGGGTAACTTACTGTAGCTCACCGAGGGGAACAGTTTCTCCTCCCTTAAGACGCTCGCGCTGTGTGAGCTGAGCGAGGGAAAGTGAAGGGAGTGTGCGCGTGACGCGCTGACGGTTTTGAAACGAGCTCGTGCTGCCGACTCGACAACTGAACCTGAGGTAACGTTCCAGCGCTCAGACTTCTCTCAGGTCACGGATGATCCCGGAATGAGTTCATTTTCACACATTAAGTTAAGACACGGGTCCCGGTGGTCGTCTTGAGGTAAGGATTAACTGGTCTACTTTGTAGTTTAGATGTGAATATTGAGTCGGTTTAATACACAGGGCGTGTTTTCAGCGACTTGTCCGGCGTTAACGTTAGCCAGTTGCTAGATATCGGGTTACAAGTTTGGGGTCGTTAAACTCATTTACGGTGAATAATGACAACAATGTGGTGTATGAGCAACGGCTAAAAGTGTTAAAGGGTTTCCTCAGAATGAGTGATGACAGAGAGAGAGAGAGATACTTATTCACCCTGATGTGAAGTTAGTTGTCTATGTTGACTATCACTAAAGAAAAGATTGACTTTCGGCTCATTTTTACATCATTTAGATTATGTTCAGATCATTTTGGGCTAACTAATAGAAAATGTCATTTGGCAGCAACTTGTTTTACAGATGTGTGATTTCAGCTATGACAGTGTCATATTACCTCCCTGACTCATACACTCTGTGGTAAACTGTGGTAAAGGACACTGACCTGGACCTACCCTTATCAATGGCTTTTTAGCCTCATTTTAAACCTTAAGTATGTGTTTGTTTTATTTATTTATTTTTTAGGTATACATATTGTGGTATTAAAGATAATTAAATGTGCAATAGTAGTCCCTAAGCACCTTAAAATCATATTAAATAATTTAGCTTAAATATTCAGTATAGTCTTTAAGAAGAGTAAGTGATTGTGGTGAAGGTTTAGAGCTTTAAATTTTAACTTGGAATAATTTCCAATACATTAGACAGATTAGTTCTTCATTTTTATATTTACACTATGATTTATACTTGAACATTAAGTGTAAACAACATTATTTAAATTATTTAGCTATATTTCTATCATTAGCCCTAATGAAAATGTCTTTTTTAAGACACCCCACAGTATCTTCATTCTAGCGTGCTAGTGAATATACACAGCGGTTAACAAGTGTCTTGGCTAAAGGACTATAATGCATAATAAATGATATCATTTATTTATAAAGCAGTGTGAAACTGAGGCTCTTCCCCACCTCCCCTTTCTGTGTTCTCAGTTTAACCTTTGTATCCCATTTAGCACTTTTTTTTTAAAAAAACATTAGCACAGTAATATTTATTACTATGTCAAAGTTTTCATATGTCTGTGTCTTCTCAGCCAGGATTAGATACAGCCTGGGACAGAAACACACACATGCATGCACACATTATCTATAGCTTCTCTGGTCCCCAATGAATGTGTGTTTGTCTTGTCTGTGAAAAATCTGTGAATTCCATATTTATGGCTCTCCTGGCCCTTAAAAAAGTAGGACAGGAAATGCCTGGTTTGTTTTACATTTCAGCTTTTTGATGAGCAAATTCTTTGCAGACCAGGTGTTTGGTTAAGTGTCAGAGTGGCTTTGGGATGTTGCCATAACAGTAGAAATTCCACTGACAAGGGAAAGCACACATCTTCCGGTTTTGTCCATTGTGGTTTTATGTAACTGGCAGAATCATATGTCCTTAAAGGGAAACCTCCACCATTAAGTACATTCAGTATGCTTACTTTGCGATATTTGTAATGCAGTCTGTCATTATTATTATTATTATTATTATTATTATTGTAAATGTATTTTTATTGTTTATTGTGTTGCAGTGACCAGTGCAGTCATGGTTGTTTTCAATGTGAGGAAAAATATTAAAAAAAAAAAAAAAGAACTGCAGTGTATAATTTCTGGAGACAGTAAACATTGGTCTTTGAAGACATCAAAGTTTCAGAACAAATTACCACAGAGACTAAACTGGTTATTTAGAGATTTTTGAGTTGATAAATATGATTGCGCTATAGGCAGTTTTAGCATGAGGGTTAAAATTTCGGAAGCTGAGCTCTTAGTACAGATAAAGAGGAGAGAAAGATGGACAGACTGAGAGATTAAAGCAAGAAGGCCAGAGAGAGAAGCTCAATCTCACTGCACTAGTATCAGCAGGTAGTCAAACAGCATTGTGTGTAATGTAGGATTCTGTTAACCAATGCGAGAAACAACAATGTTGATAAAGGAAGATTAAGAATAAATAAATAAACCCAGAATTTTATTACAGAATGTATCTTGGACACAGCTGAAGGTCACCTTAATTATAGAGAGTAATTTGTCGTAAAGGATGGAATTTATGACAAAAGCAAATAAATTCCTCTAAATTTATAGGTATCAGCATAGTTATGAAAGTCAACACAGTTTAGTGACATTTAATATCCAAGACTCTAATCTTCCCTAAGTTGATGATTAAATGAATTTGGCCTCTGTGTCTGCTGATATGTATACCCCAGGGAAGGCATAGATGACTGATTAAGAGTTCCTGAGCACTTATGCAAAACATAATAAAGTTAAATATTATAGTTTGTTCATAAGAGCTTATAGTGGTGCCAGTAAATATTATGCATTGTTAAGAAAAATAGTTAAGACCAGGGCTCAAACACAAACTTGTTTCAAAGTGATGGTACAGGGTGGCAACTAGGGATCGGCTTTTGGTTGTGGAAATGGAATACACGGTTGCCATGTTTTAAAAGCCTATATTTGGAGCAAAGAAGATATTGTATGATAGAAATTATTCTGGTAATTGTGTGTGTGTGTGTGTGTGTGTGTGTGTGTATACCACATTCATTGTGAGTCCTTCATGTGTGAGCAGACGTTACCTCGGCAGCTTTACCAGCTGCACATGATCTCCAAGTTTCCAGCAACAGCTGATTTTTATGATTCAAACACCTTCCAGATCCAGGTGGATTTTTTGGATTATCCATAAAATGCTTTCTGTATTCCTACAGAAATGCAGCCAAGAAGGCCTTATATACAGAATTTGGTTGTTGACCTTTAAAAAAAAAAATTGTGAATGTAAGAATAAGGATTTTACGTATTATTTTCCCTAAATTTTGACTCCTAAACAGACTGGTTTTTTGTTGAGTTTTGGTTCTGATTCCAAAAGATTGTTTGTATTTTCTGTGGTATTTCTTTGTTCATTATTCCCCTGGTCCTTTTTTCCTCTGTTTACTCAAAGAGTTTCTCATTTGTTTTATATGGCCCAGGCTGCAGGATTTAATATGCATGGCAGTGAGAGTCAGCACTTAACGTGAGCGAATGCTGTAGAGCAGACCGACTTGACTGAAGCCCAGCATTACTTCATTTCTGCTTCAACAATGAAATGTGTGCAAAGATTTATTCAAATATTAATGGGTGGCTTAGTGGCCGAAACATTTAGGCCTTTTCAGGCTGAGGCCCTAAGAGCATTAGATAGTCTTTGAGCATTTGTTAGATATGATGTAGGATGTTGCAGCATGAGATTCTGGCTCTTTCTGCTCATCTGGCACAATATGATTTTACATCATGAATTCAAAGAGTGGGAAGTGGACCACTCCACCCAGTATTGCTCTGCCAGCTGTACAACGAACTAATGTTGATAGACTATGAAAATAGAAGTATAACGTGTCCCCTTTATAGAAATTTGGATCTACCAATAGCTGTTTGCTCAAATTGACAAGCTGCCTTTTGTTAGACTTTGCTAGCACGGTGTCAGTGGAGGATCAAAAAGTATTTCTTGACAGAACAGGAAAGACTGACGTCATGTATATTCCTTATTCTGTATTATCCCCAATCTTTTATCAATACTCATTTTATGATTCTGACATACAGAATATTATTTAGTAATTGATGCCCATCAGAAATGGTGAATTTTTAAGTTTTATAAATATGAAAAGTTCTTATTGGAAACAGATTCTTATGTGATGCTGGTGAATTAGAGAACAGGCTGCTCCATGGCTAATATTCCCAGAAGCACCAAATACTTGTTAAAGACAACACATGTTTGTGAACAGTGCAGAAGTTTCCAGTCTCAGCAAGAAGTAAACAAGAAGCAGTTTGTGACTGATTTAATGTTTGACTGCATCTCCAAGTTATGACTGTTGTTATTAATGGTTAATAAATGTTTGAAAGATTTTATGACATGCAATGCCATTTATTTACTGTCATTTGTCTACTTAGGGACCTAACTCATGGCTAGTAAACAGAGCTGTGGTGATCTCACAGAAGAGGAAAATCCATGGGTTAATGTTTGTGACAGAAATAATATCTATAGGCCAAAAAACAGTATGATTCATTGACTGAGTACATGCTGCCAGGACGTTATAGTTTAGTTTAATAAAAGTTACCAATGTTTGTCCATTCACTGGTGGCTGGTTGATTGTTTTTAAGTGAACATGAATGTTGTTTAGTAAGTAAAGGTATTTATTCTCCTTCAGTATCCAAGAAGCACGGGAAGCTGATCACATTTCTGCGCACCTTCATGAAGTCCCGGCCCACAAAGCAGAAGCTGAAGCAGCGAGGGATCCTCAGAGAGAGGGTGTTCGGCTGTGACCTGGGAGAACACCTCCTCAACTCCGGCCATGATGGTGAGTCCTTTAAACCGGTTTGTTTTTGTGTTATTTTTACCCCCCTACTCACTACTCGGGTTAAATAGAGGCCAAAGTATCCGTCTTATGAAGGCCTTGGCTGGTTTCCATCTTTGGTTTGTAAATGCTGTCTGTGTGGCCTAAAGAAATGTTCAACGACCCTCAGCAACCATGCTGGCCGAGCCTACTTGGCTCTGTTGCCACGGCAACCTCCAGCTTAAGAGGGTGTAAAGGTCAGCTTGAATTGGTTAGGAAGGCAGTGTCTGAAGATTTCTCCTCCACTGATTCAAAGCTCCCTGGTAGCCAGCAACACTGCTCTGTTTGTCTGAGTTCAAAATCTACCTTGAGCTACCACTGGTTCCTTTTAAACAGCCCCACACAATTTGGCTTGGCTGCTCAACCATGGTTACATTTGAAGGATAAAACATACTGGCTAAGTTCTCTTACATACTAGTTGATATTTAGACATTAATTAATTAAAGCCCAATTTTATAAATACTTTTTTTTTTTTTTTTTTTTTTTACAAAAAGCAGAACTTTTTATCTCTGGAGATCAGTTTGTTCTTAGAAAAAAAATGTTTTTAGTATTTTTACATTTTCAAAGTCTTGGTCTTATTTTCTGAATTTGACTCGTGCCCTAAGTTTCCTGGGATAGGCTACAGGCCCCCTGCGACCCTGAATACAGGATAAAGTGAGTGAGTGAGTGAGCGAGTGAGTGAGTATTTAACACTAGACTTTCTTTTCATCCCTTTAAGAGGCCTCAATAATGTATGCATTTACAATGCTTACATCAGAGACAAGAGAATGCAACAATTTTATCCTTATGAGTGTGTATGTGGTGGCTCAGAAGTGGTTTTATCCTGCCTGAGAATTTTCAAATGCACCGTCAGGAATTCTGCTGCACAGCTGCTTCTAAGACAGCCTGAGTCTCACTCATCACAAAGATCTTTTTTTCTAGGAAACAGGAGGCCAGGGCAGGGATGTCTATCTTTCCTAATCTTGCTTGTCTAAAGTCTTGCAAGATTAGGTTGGAGGCCTACAATCTTTTGGGGTCTGCCAGACATTGTAAGAAAAAGGCAGTTTTTAAACTGGACAGATTAATTGAATAATTCTTTGCCTCTCACAATTAGTCATCCAGTGCTCTATGAAAATCTAAAAATCACACTAACTCTAAAATCAGTGCTGTGCTGTGAAATCTAAAGGAATGACCTATCCAAAACCATAACAAGTTTAATGTAGTCTACATCTGTGCAATGGTTGTTATGTGACCAAGGAGAGTTACCACCTCAAAGTTCATTGTTAATAAAAACTTGTGATTTTTAGAAAAGCATTCCACAGCACATTGAATGCTTGAATTCGAACAGTCAAAATTGTTTGTTTGTTTGTTTGTTTATTTGTATAACAGCACTTTCAAAAAGGTTATCAGGAGTGGTATGCAAAATTGTAGTAGGGGTGTAGTGGTATGTTTTTGCTACAGTGATAAAGTAAATAAAGTAAATTAATTTGGAACAGTTTGATAAAGATATTTTTTTCATTAAATAAGATTTTAAGTTTTAAACATATAAACTTGTGCAAATGTGTAAACAGTGACAAACTGACCATAATTTCCTGAACATATAAGGAATGCACATAAAAGGCACATTTTTTTTTTTTTTTTTTATGATAGTAATAATAAAAAAATAAATAAAAAACAATGGCCAGGTATCTAGGTACCCTATTGTTTAAGAATGTTAACATTGCTCTGTAACAAACAGTGCAAATGATGGTTTTTGTATAAATGGCTGTTACCGTGACAGACATTCAATTCAAACTGGGACAGTTATAAGAGTAAAAACCACCTTTATTTTTCTGCACTTATCTCAGTGTTGTTTCACTAGAGATTGGGTTTCATCAAGGTAGAGAGTTTTCTCAGTACACCAGAGCCACGATCAGACTGCCTGCTTCATGTCTAAAATACAGGCCTCCCAGGATGTCCTTTAATGGCGCAAATATGTGGAAACGGCTTGGAGCGAGGTCAAATGTACAGGGGATGTGGCGATATCTCCCAGTCAGATTCCTGTAATGTGCAAGTGGTATCCCTGAATGATCGTGAGTTATACAGTTAAATGAGTTATACAGCATGTACAAGTATTAGCTTTAGAGACATGTTTGTTTGTTAAATCTAAACCACTGATTATATAGTTTCATATTTGAGAAGAAAAATATGCATTTCTCACTGTAGTTAGCTGCCTAGCATAGTGGTCACAAAACCTGAACATCCAGTTACCCACTTCATCCATGCTCAAGTCAGAAATTATGTGATTCCGCTCGACAGTTATTGTCTAATAGCTGGATTGGCCATCTTTGTCATTGGTAATATTTTTTCATACCAGGTTGATTATTTACACTTTCTGATACAGCAGGTGGCAGTATGCACCTAGTTTAGCTGTAAGCCACCAATAAACACAAAGAGAAGCAAAGAAGTCATTCTTTGTGATATGCCTAATATTATTGCTGTTTCAGGAAACAGCCTTTATACTTTACCAGCTGTAGCAGTGTAGTTGTGAGTTGTGAGTGCTGTGCGGGCACTGATTTCACAGGAGTCAGAAGTGTTGATGAGGTCAAGTTCTAAACAGCCACTTCCATTTTTAGGTACAGTTAGCGTTTATGTTTTTTTTTCACGTTGTCCCAGAGTACACTATACAGTACTATGCTAAAGACCACCTTTTCAAGTGGACATGACACTTGGGCATAATACAGCATGTTTACATTACCAAACTTTGGGGTCAAGTGTACTGGAATCCTTGTCTGAGTCCTCAGTAACGAGTCTGAATGCAACCTTAAGGACAGTGGAGCTTAGACTTTCTGATTTCTCTATGAAATAATTTTTGTTTGGTTTTAGGATAGGGAGAAAAAAAAGATAAGAAAAAAGAGCAAGACCGATGAGGGAATTCTTATTTATTGCAGCTGTAAAATAAGTGAGAACAGGAACTAACTTGACACATTTCATCTAACTATAAACCGTTAACATGTATGACATTTCATGCCTTAATAAATATAACATTGCAATAGTTGGCAAACCACTGTGGTATAACATTCAAATTGCAGAATTCACCCGCACTGTGGTATAAATAGTAGTATTATTTTGCTGTGCTACTTTTTGTTTATGATCTTTGGTCCCTGTTTTAAATACTATTTTTGTGTATTACATTCCTGACCTGAAAGATTGTGCATCATGTGTATTTTTCTGCCCCTCCTGCTAAGTACTTGCCCTGATTTAAACCCTTGTATAATTTTTGGCTCCTTTAACTCTTTAAGTTTGGCTTGTATTCTGCCTCACTTGTACATCACTTGTACATCAGACATTTTCCAAATGTACAAATGCAAATGTACATTCTTTGAGATAATATCTGTTTTTATTTGTAAGCGTACATTGTAGTTTCCAGTAACTGAAGCGAAACATATTGAAACACATGGTGTGACTAATACGTAATCTTGATTCTCAGTCCCCCAGGTGCTTAAGAGCTGCACAGAGTTCATTGAGAAGCATGGAATTGTGGATGGAATGTATCGACTCTCTGGGATTGCATCCAACATCCAAAAACTGCGGTATGTGTGAGAAAGTAATACACTGACATGAAAATCAAGAGGCAGGAAGTACTTGTGTACATTTTATAAAGACAATTTTATAATAAAGCTGTTGGCAGTAAAGTGTCTAGTGGAAATATTTATAAGAATCGAGTTCTCTGGAGATAAGCGGCCAAACAAATGAATCAGTTATCTACAAAGATACAGTTAGGTACAAAATAGGTGCCTGATTCTGCATTCAGATTGAATACACCAATTTTTATTTCACTCAAGTGAAAATACATTGCTTGGACATAATTACTTGAGTTTCAGAGCTCCCTAGTATTTGGTATGTCCTTTTATAGCTTCAGTGACAATGTGTACTCAAGCTGGCACCACAAGTCTGTGCAAAACAAAAAAAATAATAATTTTATGAGTTTCACTGAAATGCTGTCTGAACACACACTTCAGTAGAAAAGACTAGACATGGGGACAAAGTACAAAGAAGTTAACATGCTCAGTACCGCGCCCTTGCTCAGTTTGAAATCTAGAAATAGTGCAGTATTATGGATCTGTCTACACATATAATAAAACTGTAAAGTTGGCTTGTCAGTACATCAAGGATATTTGCGAAAAAAATAACTTTGGGGGGGGGGGGGGCTAGGATGAGTAATAGA
>JAOTRS010000019.1:13631201-13642388 GCA_028565755.1 Dinotopterus cunningtoni
CCAAATTCTCTCTACTGTCAGAAGATGAATGAATGGGAGTGCAGAGAGCAGCCACAACAATGAAGGAGAAGATTGAAGCTTGTTCTCTTGCTGCATGTAGCAGTACACATCCAGGTATCCACAGCCACTCTTAACACAATGAAGGATTTCTAATTCAATAAAGGTCCACTGTGAGCCTACCAGTTTGGGTAATGTGTAATTTGAGAGGCAGATGGTTTGTAAGTGAGTAATTCTCAAACAACCACATCTAATCTCATCTAGACCGTTTGCCTCCAGAATATTCAATAATTTTGAGAAATTGGCATCTTAATGAAAGCCCTGAAATTCGCTCTCATCTCAGTTGAGTGCAATAGATAAGATAATTAAATGTATTGCATGCTGCTTACTGGTGAATGATTACCACAAACAGTACTTGTGTTTAACAATTAAAACTGTAATAAAAGGAACTGGAAAAACTGTGGAGTTAGAAGAGAGTGCGAGGGTAGGTTGTCAAATTCTTTAATTTTATGTGCTGTTAGATCCTTGAGAAGGATATCACTTTTCTCTTACATTGGCAATTTTGAAGTTGCATAAATTTACACTAAAAGTAACTATTAATGGAAGATTATTAGTGCATATAATATGTTTCGTCTTAATCTTCTCAGAATCTCGACAGAGAATCTTTTTTTAATATATATATTCACATATAAAAGCGTTCAATTATTTAAGAAAACCCTGCAAACTAATAAATAATTCCAAATAAATGCTTGCTTTCCAGATACAGTGTGGAAGAGATATAAAGGCATAGTATAAACATAGCTCTATCCAGGTTTGGAACAGAGAACACCTTAAAAAATGTGTATCCTCTGATGATGTAGGATTGTCATAGTCTCCTTGCATCCACGCCAAAGACTAGCCTGAAGACTGGATGGACTGTAGAGACAACCTATATATACTGTAGAACTCTGCAGGCTTGACCAAAGGAAAACCATCAGGTTATAAATGCACCAGTCAGGGCCAAGGCAGGCAATTAAAAATAATATTTGTGAACAGATTTTGTATATCAAAGTATTCTCCAGTGTTAGCCGGAAATATTTTGGACACTTTGAAGGGGTTGAAAGTTTTGTCTAAAATGTACAGTATACTGTACCTGGTACCTGTTTAAGACAATCAGCCTTAAGTCTTGTGTATAAAAAAATCAGTTTTCTTTAAAAGACGGTGTTTTAAGACATAAGACACCGTGTATCACTTTCTGGTGTAGATCCCCTCCCAGAAAACAAAATCCAAAATGGCTGCTGATGTGGTCATGAGTTATGAAGTTGAGGAGTGAGGGAAAGGACTTTCCAATTTAGCGCCGTTCCTTAGGAGACATAATGTCCATGATGGTTTAAAATGGTGGTTACATTCATACAGAAAATATGTTTCAAAACTTGTTCATTTTTCTGGGTTGGACTAACTTATAGGCAAGAGCTGGATAAAAGGAGTCTGGAATACCAATTAACACTGTATAACACTAGACACAAGCCCTGTAACGAACCCAAATATCTGTGCATAAAACAGTTTGTAGCAATCAAACCACTCATTTAAAATGCACTGGCACAGGTGTTTACGTAACATCTCTGAACCTGAATGCGCTCTGCCATATGGTTTTCTAAATGTGCCTGCACCAATCCACTGCATTAGCTTTTAGATTGAGTGGAAAATATGATTAGTATCAATTTGGGCAGCTTTGCAAGAGGACTCACTTTTAGCTCACATAAATAGTGAATTCAAAAAGAATATCAAAATAAAAGCTGGGGCATCACATCTGTTTGTAAAGCTTCAAACTCAAACCCTTTGGGAGAATGATATGAAAGAGGTATGATGTAATGGACAGAACTAACAGCCGCAAGTCCCATCTCGCAGCGGCACAAAGGGAAGAGGAAACCTGAGGCTGACATTTAATTCCGGTGTTCAAAGTCCAAATGAAGACAACCAGCAGATGGAAGGCTACTGAGTAAACAAACAAAGCTGGGTTTAATGCCAGGACCAGTGAAGTACCAGAGCAAAAGCAATCTGGCCTGAATCAGAAGAGCACACACTTCGCTCCGAGGGTCTCTGAAAAGGTCTCGGGGGGGCATCCAGGCTGGTTCACATTGGAACTGGCTTCTCATGATGGAGTTCATCAGAGACACCTGAGACAATAAAGTTGATTTGTAGTTGGAGAATTGACCAGAGAAGGTCATTGAATAAATGTAGCACTGTCTCCCTGAAGCACATCTTCAGACATGCAGAGGAAACAAAAGGGATGACCTTGTCTGTCATCATGCTCACACTATTATGGCCTTTAAAACATGGTGCACGGTGGAAAGAGAGATAAAGCAAGTCAAACTATCATGTATTGATCCAGGTATTCTCTTGCTTTATCACAATCCTACAGCATAACCCCAACATGTCTTTATCACCTCACTAGCACTTGTGAATGTCTTTGACATAAAATAAAAGAGACGATTCATGCAATATAAATTGATAATTGAATAAAAAAACATTGCAAGCTGACAGAAAGATCTGTGACCATAACCATATGTCACAGTGTTTTCAAATGCAGAAATACATAATCTTTCACGGTCATTCGATGCAAAATGCAGAGAGGAAATGTGTGTTCCTACAAGCCTGTAGCTACATTTGTTCCTGCTCTTGTAGGTAATTACTTAACATCCTGTGGGTAAGACAGCTGTTGTTTTATCAGCATGGATTCAGGCAATCATTGGCCAGTTCTAATAACATTCTCAAATGAAATTCAAGAAGCAAAAGAGATTATCCTCTAGTGAACAATTAGAATGGCCTTTGCTAAACCTTTTATACTACTGTAGTTTACAACTTGTGTTTAAATGTAATACATATTGGATCCATTTTATGCAGTTTGGTTATAAATGCACCAGTCAGGGCCAAGGCAGGCAATTAAAAATAATATTTGTGAACACATTTTGTATATCAAAGTATTCTCCAGTGTAAGCTGGAAATATTTTGGACACTTTGAAGGGGTTGAAAGTTTTGTTTAGAATGTACTGTACAGTATACCTGGGGGGGTATAATCAGTTTTCTTTAAAAGACAGTGTTTTAAGACATAAGACAACGTGTTTTTAAGATAGAATTTTCATTTAAAACACTATTCCTCAAACAAAATGATTTGGTTCTGATCATACAGCGGAATGGATCACTTTCTGGTGTAGAGCCCCTTCCAGAAAAAAAAAAATCCAAAATGGCTGTTGATGTGGTCATAAGTTATAAAGTTAAGGAGTGAGGGAATGGATTTTCCAATTCAGCGCCATTCCTTAGCAGACATAATGTCCATGATGGTTTAAAATGGTGGTTACATTCATACAGAAAATATGTTTTAAAATTTGTCCATTTATTTTTTTATGTGGATCTTGATCCCCTTATTTAGAAAATCAGCAATGACCCAATTACATGCACAAATATGATTTCATTTATTTTTATTTTTCTATATATCACTGTATCCACTAGGGGCGCTAAACTGCACCATAAAGCTGTTATTTCATGAGAAGTGCACTTACTCTTATCACATGGAAGTTTATAGGCAATGATTTGCCAGTATCTGTCAAAATGCAATTAAGTTAAAATGACTTTGAGCTGTGTTACGAACACGCATTCCACATCAAAACCCATTTGCTGGACACTGGAAGAAACGCCACCAGAAACACATGTAGTATTCAGTAGTTGATAAACTTTTGTTACTTGAAAAGATGCAAAAATGAATACAGATCTAAAAGAAAGCTTTTCCATAGCCATCATCTTTTGACTTTTAGAAAAACAACTGAATTGTTATGACATTTTTTTATGAATGGTTTTGTTGCTGCTTGCCTTTGCTATGACAGACAGAAATGGCAATTCCCAGTATAGAGTAAGGCAACATTGCAGTCTGCCACACTTGCATATTCCCTTGGGTTAAAGTGTACTATTTTTACACTAAGTAATGAGTAACACAAAAGAGGCTTGTAGAAGAAATGTTAAGAAAAGCCCATAAGCATGGCTGATACTTTTATTTGTGGTAAATGGCTTTCCAGTACCAGCTATGCAAATGTGCTTTCCATTTCTCCTAAGAAACCCAAATCTCTGTTGAAGGATGGCCTGGCCAGTGTGCCTACAGGCTGGCAGAAACCCATTGCACTCGCTCAGGCACAATCAAATTGACAAGAAGGAAATGGCGACCCTCAGGGCAACAAAAGTGTCTCATTTCAAAGGATGTGTTGATCTCTGAGACAGGAGATCTTCTAATTGGATCCTCTAATCTTCTAATTAAGCAATAGCGATTGCCGTTGTGAGCGTATGAGCAGACTGTAATGAAAGAGCTCTGCTCTTGGGCCTATGGGCAGATGGATGACAGATGTGTTATTACAAAGCCTGTCTGCATTTACCTGTGTCCCTTCAGCCCAGAAGCAGTCCTGCGCCTTTGTGAAAATGTAATTAAAAATCTCATTGACCCAATCTTTTCCTGTCACTTAAAAGAGAGGTTTATGTATAAGGTTTTATCCCACTCTACCCACCCAAAGGTATGCACTGGGTTCTTATTGTAAATTTGGATTTGAATGGATTTTACATCGATATATTTCACCGAAATGGGACGTCATGTGTAGTTGAGGGAAATGGGTTTAAGTATAAAGCAGTATGCCACTCTCTAAGTAGCCTAGTTTATAGTTATTGCAGTCTGCAGCAATCTGTAGCTCCCATTTAGTGATTTACCATTATTCAACAAAGGCTATAACATAAGGCAATCATTGTAAAAGGCAAGCAACATTAAATCTGGAGAACCTTTTGAGTAGTCCTCATGGCACAACATCTGTCCAAATATGCCACGTGATCTGAATGCAAATGAAAACAACAACAGGCTCCCGACAGGTCCGTGTTGTAAGAACAAGGGTCCCCATCTCACTTTTTCTTTGTTGTTCAGACAAATTGTGATAATTAGTGATTACACTACAGCATTGCCCATTGTCGGTGACAAACCCTGTCCAGATTCAATTCAATTTCTACTCAATTTCCTTCTATGAAATCCCTGGGGTTGTTCTGAAAGGTTGCTGGTTAAACATATTAAAAATGTAATTACATCAGAAATAAAGAAACTTGATGAGGATTTTTTTTTTAAATACAAGCACAAATCCAAACCAGAATGCTTCCTTATCTGATTTTCAAAACCACAACCTTTTTATCTGGCAATTTAGGCACAGCGACAGCAGTCTAACGGTCACACCAGCATTATGGGAAGGAACCCATTACTGAGCTGTGCTGCATCTTACACTTTCAAAGGGTCAGAACCTATCTTTCATGTCTCAGTAATGCAATCCAGCGGAGACGAAGAGAAAAACAATGGAGCCATAACTGACTTAGCTTCCTAGTTGCCCTTTTCTCTGTTCAATGTCTGTTCATCTTCTCCTTTATGCCAGCCAACCCTTTCTGCCTGGAACTCTATCATTACTGCCAGCCATGGTAACCCCCGCAGAGCCATATTTACAGTATGCAGGGGTGGACAGAACTGGGCCAGGGTGGGTGACAAGAGGCAGGACAGCAGAAAGAGTACAATCTATAGTACATCAACAGACATGAATTTTTTGTTTGGTAAGTGAGTTTGTACAGTATTTCTTGACATAAGGAATTTAAACATAGTGTAGGTTTCTTCCTTTTGCTCACATTACAAGCCACATTGCTCAATTCAGATTTTTTTGGTCAGATCGTATTGGCATGTCATAATGGTTTACATTCATAATTACACATGACTTTTATCTGACTTTAATGTGGTCACATCTGTCCTCTGAAAGGGCATGCATGCCTACATTGATATGTCTTTGCTTATGTTATCTGGGATGAAATGCACCATGAATTCATAAAAAAATAAAATAAAAGGAATTTTAGCAAAATCTTGGGATATGACTTGTAATTTAGATCTGTAATTTAGCTCTATATTTGTTAAGGTCCAGAAGAAGGAAGAAAGCCAGATGCCTCATTTTAGCTGCAAATTTTTAGGCCTGAAGTGACTTAATTCAGATTTTTACCCCAAGTCACTTCAGACTGGTAATTTGAACCTAGCCTTTGACTGTCTCTCACATGATGGCTGATCTGGCTTTGTAGATTAATTTGCATCCGTTTCAGTCCAACATTATGTAGTTCTCAGAACAACACATTTAACACAAGGAACTGTGGTTGCCCTGATCTTTCAGATGGAAGGAAGTGACGTTTGTCAGTGCTAATGCAGGATAAGATGTAGTTTCCAGGATGATACAAACCTAGGTACAGACTGAAGCTATTCCTTAGATGCTTTCTTCATTTCCCTAGAGTAGTGTTATCAGTTGTAATTTCTTCTCCCTGATTGACAAGAACACAGTCGTCCTCTTCAGCATGGCCAGTTGCCACAGAGAGCTACCATCTTGACAAGCTGGGATTCAGTGCATGTTAAAGAGTTGCCCTAAATATCTTGCTGCCTTTTTTACCAGCACAGCAGGGCTCAGAATTCCAAGAGAAGCCTTACACCATTACAGATTAATAAAATGTCAGCAGGTGCTTTATAAGAAGTCACTGCTAGCATGTGTCCTAAAAGGTCATTTTGTTGAGTTTTTACTAAAATTCGGGCTGCTTTTAAGCCTTGATTGGTCTAGTCCTTGTAGCAGGTCTAGCTCACAGTAGACAAGCCAGTTCCTGCAAATAAAAACCTTTGACTTCCTGAGTAGGTGGAAGCCTGAACAGGTGTCTCTGATATACTCTTCACATAAAAAGTGGTTTGGCTCACCAAAATTGAGCATAGACTACAGAGCAAAAAGTTTTCCCCTTCCAGCACAAGCTTTTTGGCCAGTTACTAGTTTTTAAGTATACAGTAGGTACTCTGACAGCAGCTAATACTCCATAGGTGCTTTGTGACTTTGATCTATTGTGAGATACTTAACTGATAATAAAGAACATCTAATTTCCAAATGTAATAAGACAGGTAAAAGCTGTATTTACTGTGAGCCTTATAGCTTAGAAGTTGCAAAAAAAAGGCAGATATAGTATGAGGAAGCATGGGAGACAGGGAAGCAGTAATGAGGCTGGCTGCCAGCAGCTCCTGCTCCAGCACATGAGAGCCTGCTAAAGCCAACAGACTGAAGATCATGAGATGGAGATTACTGTAGATTGAATTCCTGAACATATGGATAGAGCAGTGGCTACTGGGAAATCAGCTTAGTCTCAGACCTAGGTTTGTTCTGCCTCTCCAAATGCAACACTCCATCCACACTGTGCCTTTAAATTCTGCTGACCAGCTAGTACTGGTGAAGCAGAAAGCAGATAGGAATATTTGTGTGAGGTCATCCCAGTCCACCCTCCCAGACTAATTAGTGCAACATGCGTGCAACACCTTTGAGCGGCCTTCAGGCAGTCCTACCTAACCCACCTAAATGACACTCATATGACAACACATCAACCAAAAGCTCTTTTGACAGTCATACACACCGATCAGACATAACATTACATTCAAACCACTAGGTTTTAGGTTTCCCTTGTGCCACAGAGGTGGCTCTGGCCCTTTGGGGCGTGGCCCCGCAGGGCCTCTGGGGGTGTGGTGTGGTGTCTGGCACCAGAACATTGGCAAGGGATCCTATGGCTGCTGTGGGGTGCAGGGTGAGGCCTTCGTGGATCAGACAGTTTCATGAGTGCTTGATTGGATTTGGGTCAACGGCTTTGGGCTCTCACGTTGTGTGCTGTAATTGTTTTTTGGGGGGATTTGTGCCTTATTGGTTTTTCCATGAGATTGGAATCTACAGGCTGGTCTTTGGTCCCCATAAACATGGAGAAGCCTTAGGTGTTCATGATCCTGTCATCAGATTGCTTGTGTATAATTTGGTGATCACTGTTGTGCACCAATGTTTGGCCAGCTTGAAAAAGCATTTTTGAACCTATTGAGAAGGCTTCCCATTAAATCGATGAATTCTGTCTGTAAAGGCATCTGCATGTGATAATTCGAAGATATTAAAGGCGTAAACTCTTCAGCTTCACCTGATGCCGTCCAGCTGAGAGCAAAGTGGTCATTATCCCACTGCATTCTGCTATGGTGCTCCCTGTGGTTTAGAGACTGGTCAATTATCTTCTCCACACACGGCGAGCCTGACAGGCACGTTGGCAGGTGTGTCCTTTCCATCATGTTGACCTCTCAGATAGAGGATTAGAGTGCCAACTGGGCATCGACATGCAACACCGCTCTGGTAACATTAACATCCTGCTCGCTTTCGGCCAGTGAACAGGGAAGAACATAAGATCAAATTCTAGTCTTGAAAGATGATCTTGGTCTATGATAATATATAAACTGTAACTACTTTTTTTTATTATTTTTAAGTGCGTTACAATGACATCTGATAGAGGTACATAATAGTAATCATTGTCCACTCAACTTCCAACCTGATTTATATACATTACAACTGTCCCTTTTACTTTTTCTTTTTAAGAAAACTGACTTATATACCCTGATATCACATGGCAGCTTTCTATCCATTCATTTTTGCACAATCGTTAGTTAGTTCATCAAAATGTTTGCCAGTGGCAATGATGAAAATGACAATTGTTGGCAATGTGTATGGTCATACAGTATTCGAACAGCAAAAGAATACATTCATCTACCTAAGAATCATCATGTGACATGATTTTCATCTCACTTTTTTTAAAGCAGACCAGCTGGAAAACGAGGGTGGCAGCAAAGCACGACAGCTGGTCAATATTTGATGAGGAAATACAGCATACCAAAAGGGCAGCTCCTTGTAGTTTCGTGTAACCAATAAAGCAGCTAAACACATTTTCCCCATCTTTGTATGTTCACTGTGAAGATAATACTGACAAGAAACTGGCCAATATTAATCAGCGCTCTATCGATTCTCTCTATTATGTTTTTCTCACCTTTATCCAGCAGGGATGGAAAAGTTGGCGAACCCAAGCAAAATAAAACATTTTGATTTAATCATTTATAATTGTTGTTGATGGCTATAGTCGGGGAAAAAAAAGCAATTTCTTAAAATTTTTATGCCTCTGTTGATATATAGTCAGAATGTGCCCCATATTTAAAGAAATTCATATTAGAATTGGCCGTAACTTTATATGTGAATTGTTTGAGTGGTTGTTCATGGAGATAGGGAGAAAAAATACTCACTAAACCCTTGCTTGATGTTGGTTTTGCATGTAGTACTAGCAGCTTTCTATTCATACATTTCTAAAGCCCACTATTCATTTTACAGGCTTTGTTTCATTTAAAGTGACTTCTGCATTCAAAAGAAAATTTAAGTCATTATTCATGAATTGGTATTATCAAAGTCGAGGCAGAAATTTGGTTAAAGAACAGGGGGAAAATTTTAAATCCTTTTCTCATCCAATATGTACAGAGAACTGTTGAATTGAGAAGTAAGAAAGGGATTTTTCTTTCTTTCGCTCAGTTATTTTTGTGCACTCTTACTTTGCACTTGGCTAGAGTGCAGTAATTTCGTATCTGGGAGCATCGGAAGTACCACACAGAGGTTCTTTTACACCTGGCTTCTTACCGATGCTCTCAGTGTCACTGAGCAACTAGCTGAGACATGCCAGCCCTGTGTTCGCTGGGTCTGAATGCATTGTGAGGTACTAAACAAAAGGATGATGCAATAAAGAAGAAGTGAATGGTGTTCAATCATCTGGTCTGAAAATGAGGAGGAGAATAAAAGGCATGCTTGGATGGGGTGGAATAATATTGGGAAGACAGAGAGAGAGAGAGGCACGCGAGTGTATGAGCAAGCTCTCGCAATCAGCACCCGGATGAGATCCCTTGGTTCTAATAGAAGGAGATAGATTGGAGAAAAGGTCCTGTCCATTTACTGCTCTGAATACAGTGACAGGATTGTGATAAATCAGGCTATGAGGGACAATGCTAGGTGTGTGTGTGAATGTGTTTGTGTGTGGCAGTAAATACTGTACATGCTGGTTGGGGTGAAAAAGGAGCGATTAATAGCGGGCACGAGTGTCAGGGTATAGAGCCAGTGGGAGACAAGGACTGACACGCTGATAAGGATTTGATCTATCTGACCCACAGAGCCATGTTTCTTCTCACCTGCTGCGTGATTCATATTCCAGCTGCAGCTCCACTGAATGACACGCTCATCTAAAAAGATGGGCATTTTTATTATTTTTTTTTCCCAACAAGGCCAAGCTCTCAAATAATACAAAGCCTTTTATATATCTCTCTCCTGACAAAGGAAGAAAGGAGTAGCAAAACAGCCAAACTACTCAAATGGGACTACTTTCAGTGGTAATGTGCTAGCTTTCTTTTGCTGAGGAATCCTCCCCCAATCACCCCTCCCTCAATACACACACACTCTCACTCACACACACACATCAGTTGAAAACCTCCCTTATTCCTTGAACAGCTTGTTGCTAGGCTACACCAGAGAGACTAAAAAAGACTGTTATCAGAGAAGAGAGAACTCTCCCCAACAGTGAAAGTAGCACAGTCGAGAAAATAAGATGGTAAACAGGGTTTGTGCTCGGGCTACAAAAGAGAAGGGCTGTGAAAATGGACACTGATGCAAAAGAGAGTGTGAATGGACAAGATGTGAAAGAAAGATAGCGCAGGTATGTATTACTCTGCAGACATTCCCGAACAATAAAACACACAAACAAACATGTATACAAACACACAAACAAATAGAGGCTAAGAACACTGTACATTAAAGCCAAACAATTTATTATATTTAATTATACTGTTAACTAACAAGGAATATATTAACTATTAAACAATATTCAATATAATTAATCATGCAGTTTAGTTTATTACTACTTGAAATTCTTTTTAAATAATTGACTGAGCTCCATTAATTTAACAAATACCTTCAGAAGTGAATTAAAAGGAAAAAAAAAAAAACCCGAAATGACATGAGGAAGAAACCTTCGGACGAACAAAACTCCAAAGCTCCAATTCGTAATGTGGAATTCTAAATCATAACAGCATACAAGTGTAGGAAATTAAATCTGTGTATTAGCCTGTAAGCTTTTAATGAAGTTATGTTTTTTTTTTTTTTTTGCTCCATCGAGCAGACATGCAGGGAAGCCAGTAGTTTGAATTTTTGGATGTTGTCCATCACAATTAGTTTTCTTTCTATTTAATATGTAGTTAATAACTTAATTAATTGGAGGAAAGCCAACATGCTAGTAATTATATATTTTCTGTGA
>JAOTRS010000019.1:13651774-13670382 GCA_028565755.1 Dinotopterus cunningtoni
ACTCTTTTGTTTAAAAACACCCCTCTGCGCCTATGCCTGCCCTTTTCTGCCCACGGCATTAACAGCCAATACCACCCTATCATGACAAGCATAAACTTTGTTCCATGTTGGACTAATTTCTGGACCAACTTCTGGGTTTCAATTGAACAGCGAATAGTTTTTTTCCAAACCATCTTTACAATTATATGATAACAGGTTTAAGGCACCTTAAAAAAATTCATTCCAACTGAATTCTTACGTTGTCTCAGCAGAGCAAGCTAATTTTGTGTGGGGGGAAAATGCAAATGTGTATGGACACCAGAAAATATGTAAGAAATGTATGAGCCAAGGCTATAATTTTATAGCTCTCCTGAAAATTGTAGCAGTCACCAAATGAGAGTAGGGAAATGAACGAGAAGAAAACAAACTGAAATGAGCAAGGAGCACTTTAGGTATTACAGTCTTCAACTTTATACCAAGTTTGTGGGAGCTGAAATTGTGCAGAAGTGAAAGGAGTTCAAACAACAAAAAGCCACCTATGTGGTCAAAATTGAGACTGTAAGGAGGGATAAAAAAGACTCCAACAAAAGTGAGTCAATACCCTCAAGCTTCATACCAGGTTTGAGCGATCAGACTTTGAAGTGGTAGAGTAGGAGAATTTAGTCAAAAGGATAAAAAAACTCTCAGAACTGGAGTACAGTACACCTTAGAGAAAGCCTGTTAGAATTAGAAATGTCTGATTCGGCCTAACGCTAAGATTGACAGGTGACGCTTATTAGCTAAAATACCAAAATTAACAATGAGTGGCGACTGAAATTAGATCATTAATACCTTAAATTTTTGACCCTCATCCAAATTTCTGACATGATGAACATTACAGCCTGAGTGCTGAAGATATTACAGCCATGCCGATACTCAGTACAACAGCACAATCTCCAGTGTGTTATCTTTATACAGCAGTTCCACAAATAGCATTTTTTATCAACGTATTCATTTTTTTAATATTTGTTTAACTAGTTATTATTTTGCTCCCCATCACATATCCTTTCACAACTGGTAGAAAATCTGTTAGTGTAATTAACAGAGATAAAAGAAGTTTTAAATTCTTACTGGTTCTATGTAGCAAAAAGATGAGGAGAATAAACCATGGAGGTGGTAAACATTTCTGAGAAGCTAATGAGATTTACTTTATATTTCCACTTATTTCACTTTAGAATATCGGCGTTCTGAGGTTGAATCCCAAATAGCATTAAACGGAAACTAATTCGCTATGTAGGGTGTCAATTCCTTGTTCTACACATCAAGTAATGCCTTTGATCAGGGATTAAAGAGGCATTTGGGATTCAGACCTGTGGTAGAAGATTATTAGCTTTATAGCTCGTGTTAGCTTTAAACAGAATAACACGCCGGTTTATATGCAATTTGGAACGACTTAGTAGCAATAAGGAGACAAAGTGTTGTTTAAGATGATGACATAACGTTATCAGATGTGTTATCTTGCTGAACGTGGTTTTGTGACTGGTTTTGAATGTGGGTTTTGGCAGCTACATATAGTTAAACATCCCAGTGCTCTTATGCTGTATTATCAGCACTCGTGGAATGCTTCTCGTCCAATCAGATTATTCGATTGTAACTAACTGTTGTATAAAAGAGTTAAAGAATTAGTTGGCCAATCAGAAATAAGCATCTCTCATAGAAATGGTATATTGTAGCTTACACAATAAACTGGTGGTTTTCTGTGCGGACAACTTGATGTATGACATTTTCGGGAAAATTTGTAACTGTGCATAGTAATCACTGCTAGCAAATGTGGCTAAATGGCAGTTTGGTCAAATGCTGATGCGCAGATGGGAAAATCAGGCTGAGCTGAGCCTCTTGGTTAAGCGTGTTTGTGTTTCTATGTGTGTTTACTCAGCCCGTAATGCCTGACAGATTCACACTTGGGGTGCTGATTACCAGCAGGCCGCCTTTATGATCCCCATCTCAGCTTGGCCATCATAGCTTGCAATCATGGCTCCCATAACAATACAGCTTTATATAAAAAAGACTTATTGGATGCATTTCTGTGTTTGCATGAGTGCAATAAATGCTAAGTGCAATAAATTCCAAAGGATGGTCTTCTCTGTGTGCCGTGTATCACGGCACTGCAGTCGTTGTTTTCCCGCTGGTAATGCAATTGACCTTTAGTGAATTAGCCTTTTCTTTGCCAACAAGCCATCCTTCTCTGTCTATGCTGTACTCCACAGCAGAAATCAAACAGCGACAGAAATGGACTTCTATCTTGCAAGTGCTTGTACAGGGCAATTCATAATTCCAACTTCAAAATAGGTTTACCAGATGGTGTTTATGCCATTTCCTACCCAGCATACTTTAACTTTTTTGTCGATTGCTGAAATGAATTGTTTGCCAACTTGGCTTATGGCTTTGCATCAATTTAAAAAAAAAAGGCATTTAATTTAGCTGCATTTTATTAATGAGGGAGAACAATTATTTAATGACATTTCTGTTGTGCATTTTGGTGTAACCATTGTTTGGGTTGCTATTGTTTTCTTCAACAAACTCTAGTCATCCGGCAAATTGCTTTTTCTATGAGTAGGTTTAGGAATACACTTGTCATTTTTCCTGACAGCACAATTGCCAAGGTCAGCAGTCAGCCACTGTACTTGTGTCTGTGAGATGAACGGGGATGAATAAGCACCTCTGTGTCTGGGCGTCACCCTTTTTTTTAATAGTAGTGCTGAACTAAAAATTAGAGATGATAATAAAAATTGAAGGGGGAAAAAACACAAAAGGACTATAATAAACTAAATGTGTATTTTGGGATCAAATTTGCAAAGGCCTTTTCAAAAAAAAAAAAAAAGAGAAAGAACTCACGGAAAATCAATAAACATCCATTTCTGAGCTGTGTTTAGCAGGGGAAAAAAATTGGCAACACAAATAGCAATGAATGACACTGGCCCCCGTTACGTATGGCGCCCAGCATGTAGCCATTTATTTTTCGGTCTAAATGGCAATTTAGTCATCTCTAAATGTCACCTCCTGAAGCTGCAGAGCACTTTAGCCTTCTGTTAGGGCTTTAATAGATTTTTTAAAAGTGCAGTATAGCCTATTCCATTCCTCTCATAGCCAGTTTATCAAAAATGTATTAAATCTCGAAGTGGCCTCTACCTCGGTGGACTGATAAATTCATTTGGTGTTCCTGATCTATACGCATCCCCTGAATAGATAAAAGAAATCAGAGCTTTACAGCAGGGTAGCAGCCAGCTCCTGGTAGTAAAATACGCAGGAATAATTTCTATACGTTCAGAGGTAAAAGCATAAATCGGGCCTTGTGTAGAAGACTTACAGGTACGCGCTGTTAGAACTGCGGAAACCCGACCTTACAGAATAAAATCTGTAATTGTTTTGTATCGTCCACAGCATTGTCGAATTTCTGAATCTGATTGGTCAAAAGGTTTTGGTTGATTTTTCTTTAACAGTTCAGGTTTGACTGTAAGCAAGTTGTCATTCTAATACGTTATCATTTATGTAGTAACAACGTACACAGTCACTTTTATGGCAAATAATCTAAGACTAATAGACTAATTATAAACAGATTAAAAAAAAAATCTTAAATTGATAAAGAAATGATATAGTGAAGTTTTCTGTAGGAAGACATTTATATAACCTTTATGGTAGGTGTCACCGGTGTCAGCTCATTGCAACAGTCATGAAGGTGTTTTTCTTAATAATAAAAACAAGACATGTCGGTGAGTGAATTGACTGTTGATGGTGGACATTAAATAATTACACAGACTAACTTGTCTCTCAAATGTTCTACAATACTAAATAATGCAGTTAAAAAGCATAATTAGATTTTTTAAGTGAATTGCAGTGAATTGTGAACAAGTAATAAAACACCAGTTTTACATAAAGTGATCAGCAAAAATTACCCCTAATATTGTGCCCCACCTGGGCAGCTTTGTCCACTATGGGCAGCATGACTCCACAAACCTCTGAGGGAGTGCTGTGGTGTCTGGCAACACCTTTGATCCTTTGGGTGCTGTGGGTTGCAGGGTGCGGCCTCGACTTGTTTGTCCAGCGCCTCCTATTGGTGCTTAATTCTCTGCCGGGTGTTCTCATCCCTTTCCATCCTGGCAAGCATTGACTTTTTCTGTGATTTGTGCTGCATTGGATTTTCTGTGGGATTGGAGCAGACAAGCTAGCCTTTGCGTCCCACGGGAATAAATGAGCCTTGGGTGCCCATGATCCTGCCATCAGTTAACTGGTATATAACTGATAATCAATCATAATGCAGTAATATTATGGCTGATCGGTTTATGTAATTAAAACTGGTGTAAAAATGTATCAAGGTGACGTCTGCTTGCCGTATCTCTGAATTACAGTAGATGAGCCTAATGCAGGTGGATTGTTTGGTTCTGGTTGAGGGTGTTTTTTTTTTTTTTTTTTTACGCCGAGGACAGGGTGTGTTTAATCAGCATGCATCACTGGTGCTTTCATTAAGTGCAATCATGCAGCCTAATCAAGCCTGATTCATTTTTATGCTTTTTTACAGATTCACTCAAATCATCCGCACAAGTCAGCCCTGAATGTTTGATTGCACTTGTAGCTGAGGGCTGTTCTGCTTCGACTCAAAAGCGTGCACAGACACACACACACACACACACACACACACACACACACAAAAGGCAGAAGAAAAAAGTGCGCATCACATCTCTGCCATACTGCGTAATATAAAGAACTGCCCTAAGGAACACTGAAAATGGAGAGCAAAATGATCTAACTTGCTCGCTTCAAAACCATAATTGTTATAGGCAGCAAATCACATCAATGGCCATTTTAGAGTTTGGAGCCAGCAGCAACATTGAATTTGCTTTCTATTATCAAAAGTGGTATTAGCTCACCATATTCTTTGAGAACCGAGCAAAGCCAAGGACCGGCAAAGGGTAATGATGGCGGCGGAGAGATCACAGGACCATTTGTATTACTCAGCGACTCCACAAAACAGAAAGCCAGTCGGTGGAGTTAGACCGTGAGTGATCGACAGAGCTTGGTTAATTGTGTAAGCTAGAACTGCACTGCATGCTATTTTTAGTCGAAGGCCTTATTCTATTAGATTTTGTGCAGCGTACGTGCAGCAAGACCAGGCGTTTGTCTTCTTTATGAGGACAATACAGCCTAATTTTTTTTAATGAACGTAGGAAATTTGGGCATTAAGACGAACAGCAATAACCATATATTTGAGGGGAAAAAAAGAGATCCTATTAAACGTTAGTGATGCGCTACAAGTGCATGAGGCAATGCAGCTCTATGTACATGATTACAGGAATGCCTGAGTTTCCAAATGTACTTAATCAACTAAGACATTTAATGTTTTTAATTTTTTTACGTTTTTGCACTGGAGCTAGTGTGGAAGTCAGAAACACAATCCACTGACTGCATCCTGTTCTTCGCTGTTGCCAAACACTGTGATGTAATTTATGATGCAGTTCAACTAAGTGACTTCTTACATCACTAATCATATAAACTGTATCTGTTATCATGATCTTGTGCCATCTGAGGAGTGCAGTTATAGATAAATAATCAGAGACAAGGTAATGTGACATGATACACTATTACTATAACCACCACAAAGTTTTTTTTTTTTCAATAACATGTCCCAAAATGTGTTATTCCTTTTATAGCACAGACATTTAATCTATTATTAAATACCACTTCACTTTTTACTCATTAATAAGTATAGATTTAGGTTTAGATTATGTGGCTCATCTGCCATACAAGTCACAGTGAGTGAGTTGTTACTAAAAAAAAGATCATATTAGAGCAGGTGCATTAATATAAACCCATGATTTGCCTTGCAGCTGGCAGCTGGCACTATTATCATAGCTGCTCTTATAAAAAAATGAGCAATGCCTTTTAACAAATCAGAATTGAGAATTCAGAGCTGTGATAAAATCTTTTTTTTTCTTTTCATTATTATTAGCGCAAAAATGTCTTCGGAAGATTTACGCCTGGATTTATGAAAAAGATTTTGGATGAGATAGACTGACTCACATTAGTCACATAGCTCCAGTGCAAATGTAATGAATTTGATGAGTCTTAGCTGGTGGCCGAGATTTTGGGCGTGATCATTGGGTGGTCATTTAAGAAATATTCTTCGAAGGGAAAAAAAAAGAAGGGAAACTGAGCGCAAATATTATTGCCATTCTGCTTATCTATAAAAGAAACACTATAACCGGACGGGGTCATGTCTGAAAGGAAGGAGGAACATGAATGCTTTTGTGTAACCCTTGCCAGACAGGGCCATCGTTGTCACCCCTCCAGAAACACAAAGGGGTTCTTTAATCCTGGCAGCAGACAGGCCTGGATACAGCTCCAGATCCTGATAAGATTAGCCTGCGAAAGGAGCAAACTGTGCTAAAATTTGAGAGAAACATGATGGCTCTTGGACCTGGCGCTGCAGCAAGGCCGGGACTGGTCTGACCACAGATGGAAGCAGCAGCCACTCATTATCAGCAAGAGAATCTTATCAGGACTGACTAGCAACCAGCAGTTTTCTCTTTCGCCCCCCTTTCTTTCTTTCTTTTATTCGCTCGCTGCCTCTTTTGCTCTCTCTCTCTCTCACACACACACACACACACACACACACACACATACACACAAAGGTTGGTAGGCGGGCGGGCGGTTGGAGGTCATACTGTACCTTGGGTGATACCAGGGAGAGAGGTGGTGGTATACATGGTGGTGGTGGCTGTAGTGGGTATAGGGGTGGTGGTGGGGGCATCTGGATGGGAAAACACAACATACACACACAAACGCACACACATACACACGCACACACACACACACACACACAGGCAAAAATGAAAAACGGGGAAATAACAAAAATGAAACAAATAAAATCAAACTCAACACAATTATGGTAAACACCATCACTTAGCAAAGAATGCAACAAAATCAAAGTCTGCATTTCAACATAGCAACAAAGAAGCAAGTGTAGGTAATTACTAGCGCATTTGCAGTGATATGTGGAAAAAATAAATAAAAAATAAAAAAAAGCGGCTCATGTGATCCACCACTCGCTGTATTTATGTTGCCTATATTTTTATTTCAATTAGATTTTTTTTTATTATTATTATTAGCAATTTGTTTTAACTCTGACTCTAGACTGAGTGCAGCCACAGTTAAAGTGGGACTTCACACTGCATACAAGTATGCTAAAGGCTACAAGCTTCAATACAACATTGGAATATTGTCCATAAACCTTATTATATTCGCTTGCAAATAAGACTAATGTCTACTTCCCTGCCTTTTATCCTTCGTGGTTATTTTTCTCGTCTGAGCTGTGACCCGATTGATCCAGAAACTAAAACATTCGATTTTGTCATTTGCCAATTCCCACCCATTCATTAGCTCTCCTCATCATATCGCAGCACCCAACAGGGGAGGGTGAAAACTAAAACTTGCTTTCTTTCATAAAGAAAAACACTCTACCCTTGTTCTTATATGCTGGTGAATGGCTAAGTGATGCTGTGATTGACATGGGAGAGATTAACACCATCATCACCATCATCACAGCTATTTTTGCTCCTGTGGATTCCCGGCCATGGATATCTGTGGCACCATCACAATTCATACTTGTTATCTCCTGAATGTTTCTCTGTTGCGCCATTCAGGACCCAAAGTTGAACTTTTTTTAACTTTACAAAGAAAAAAAAAAGAAGAAAAAAAAAATCAAAGATACTGTCAGCAGCCACTAAATAAAAAAGAGCATAAAAGCACATTGAAGATGAGAAGCCAAGGAATGAAGGCACAATGAAAGGAAACAATAACACAAAAGGATGAGAGTAAATGTCTGGAACAAAAAAAAAAAAAAAAAAAGGGAGCCCATACCACCAAACCATGATGTTGAGGTACTGTATCACTGACATGCTCTCTACAGGGGGTTGTACTGGTACCTTGTTAGGATTTGGTATGACCAGATGCAAGTTTATTAGCACCAGCAGTGCGAAAACTAATCACGCCATGTGTACTAATGAAATAATTCGTTAAATTAATTAGAGTTAGGTGACGAGATGAGTGTTAATTTGTCATTCACCATCTAGAGAGCTTGGTGATTGCATTCTTGAATGTTATTCTCAATTCAACTGGTGCATAATTGCACCCCAAAAAAAAAAAAAAAAAATGAAGTCTGCTTTGTCTGTTTCTGGAAATGTTCCTTTGCGTGTGGAGTAATCAGGACAGACAAACAGGTGATAGTTAATGAAACGAACAAAATGAAAGCATACGAGGCTGGTTCTGGTTAAGGAAGGCTGTTTGTGGATAGCGTGCTTGCCGCTGAGATAACAGGCGTGAAAAGTGACGCAGGCGGCGCCACTGTTTGCCCGGCGCATCCAGACAGATACCACTGTGTTAACATCTGTGCTGAGGAAATTGGCCGGCTGTCTCCCCTCCCAGCTTTGTTGTCCGCGCTCCATCAAAAGAGCGCGGCGGGAGCCCGGGAACACTTCCCTTCGCTAATGATAAAATATCCAGGAGGAGGGAACACAGCCAGGGATAGCGAGAAACATGCAGAGAGAGAGAGTAAGTTTCAGAGCTGCCTCCATCACACACATGGCACGCTGCAACAACTCGGAAAATGGCAGCCGCTACCTGTCCTTCAGTGCATGCCTCACACAGAGCTCGGTCTGGCCCCAAATGAGAAAGCTAAAATTCAATTCCAAAAAAAAAAAAAAAGATGATGCATAAAGTCACTGTGTTTTTAATGATTATTATTTTAGATCCACATTCTATCGAAAGGTTTGATCATTTATTCACCAGCACTGTGAAGGGCAGTTATAAATAAATTAAGGGTTGTGTGATGGCTTTATAGTACGTCTGGTCATATCTGGTTCTTTTACATGCCAATGAACAGTTCCTCTGAATCACAGGTTATTAGATCAAATTAATTTCTGTCTCAAACTACAATGATTCAATCAACCACCTGTAGAGCTACTTTAATTTAGTTTTTACAAAGAGAGCGCGTCGTCTGAAGTAGGTGAGTGATTGACACTCGACACCTGCCTCTAAAGTAATTAATCTTTGCTGTTATTACTTTTAAAAGAAATGGATAATATACTCAAATTTTTACTTTACATTTATTTAGAAAGCACGTCCAGCTTTCAATTTGATATGTCCGGGCCAAAAAAAAAAAAAAAAGAAACCTGTGTAAATTCATATATTTTTTTGGGAGGGATCACTTTAATTCAGGATTTCTTTTAGTGACAATATATTGTACCATACTAATAAAAATCCATTCCAATAAGACTATTGTCCTTCTTGGTTTGTGTGTACTGTCCTATTTAATTATTGTTTATTGTATTTTTACACTTTGATCCACATTGTTGTTTATGCATGACTCCACAAGACCTCTAGGGGTGTCCCGTGGTGTCTGGACGTACTGTAAGTGGTAGATCCCTTGGGTGCTATGTGTTGTGGGATGGGGACGCCATGGATCGCGCTTGTTTGTCCGGATATATCCATGGTTTGTTCGGACTGAGATCCGGTGAATTTGAAAGGCAGATCAACAACCTTGAACTCTTTGCCTGTTAAGCCCCATATGTGACAAGCTGTACTGTAAATGAGCCTTGGATGCCCATGATCCTGTCACCAGTTTACTGGTACATAATTGATAATCAATGATATTCACTTTACCTGGTGTATCTAAGTGTGTCTCTAAGTGTAAACAAGTTATAAGAAATAAATGTCAATAAAACCCACTTGACAACAAATAATACAGACTCATATGGATTACCTGTCCGTTGTTTTTGCACATGCTTTTATGTGCAAAAACAAAAGGCATTCTTTCATAAAAATATCTATCTATCTATTACTATAAGAGTTTCACTGTTTACAGAGTGAACTTTTGAGATTCATATTTGCCAACGTAAAAGGAAAAACAACATCCTCACCACACTGTTCACGTCAATCAACAGAGGTAAACAAGCCCTGATCGGCACGGCCACAAAACCAGTTGGATTTTGACACTAATGAGCTATCATATGAGCAGCAGGTAAATTACAATTAGAGATTGATTACTGTGCCTTTAGTTTAACAAATAGTGTCTTTATTTCAGTTCTGCTCTTAGAAATTAATTATTTAAGATTCTCTGGCCTGAAATGGTTATGACCAACTGCTACTGTATGCTGGCACAAATAATTTTTTTGGCCTTTCTTAATTATAATACATAAAAGAAATGCGTAAAGTAACAATATAAAGCGCTAAATGTTTACCTTGTGTAAACATCAATTCTTTGGCAGTTCAGTCTACTATTACTAAATAAATTTCAATTTTGACAACGGCATGCTCTTATTTTAATTATCTACAATATTAATAATTAATGACAATAATTTGACCCTTCTGAAATAAAGCAACATCCTTTCCATGACCACGGGATATGTCTTTTGGCAGGGGTGTTAAATAAATAAAAAGCTACTCAAGGCATCAGTTAGGGTTAAAAAAAATGTTAATTGTAAAAAACGGATTAATCACTGCAGTAATTTTCCAATGAAATGCTCTTGAGTTGTTCTAAATGACAACAATTTTGGCCATGTGCAAAATGTACATATATACAAATGATCAGGCATAACATTAAAACATAATGCTCAATATGGTGTAGGTGTACCTACACCTTGTGCCACTTAAGCTATGACCCCTTGTGGTATGATGTCCCAAGACCTCTGGGGAGGCAGCAGATCATTTGGGTGCTGTGGGTTGTGGGGTGAGGCCACCATGGATCTGACTTGTTTTTCCGATTTCTATTCAACGATTCCGTTGAGGCCGAATCGACAACCTTGAACTCATGGCCTGTTGAGCCCCATACGCAGCAGGCTGTAATGGACTGGGTGTTCTGTTACACTTCTATTATAGCCAGCATTAGATTTTATGTTGGATCAGACCAAACAGGCAGGCCAGACAGACATAAATGAGCCTTGGGTGCCCATGATCCTGTCACCAATTTACTGGTATATAATTGATAATCAGTGTTAATGCTATGGCCGATCGGTATATGCTTACATTAAAACAATTTAAACATATATTTCACAGTTTGACTCAAGGTGGATCAGGCAGTAGTATGTAAAGCAAATATTGAGAAAAAAAAACGTAATAACTTAAGAGCAAAGCTGGATTTTATGCACATTATTAAATTTTGCAAACAAGCAGCAAGGCCTGCCACCTTTATTGTTTATTTGCCGCCATGCTTAACCAATTACAGACACTCCTGTCACAGGGAAAGGTTTAGGCAAGAAAAAAAAAAACCAAAATCCTGACTGACACACACATGGGGAGCTGACTGACTGCGTAGAATATGGTGTGCTATGAGCTTAAGACCAATCTCATCCTCGGTGGTGGGCCAACTTAATTGGCTCGATCCTGTTACGAACTGTGAATGCCTAGCAGATGTTTGGGATTAATAGTATCAGCGGCTCATTAAAAATGTGACAGTCCAAAAAAAAAAAAAAAGGAGCTCTAGTCTATGCTCCTTATCAAGATCTACTAGGTAAATATTTAGCCATGTCTCTTTTAAGAGAACGCACTAACCCTGAAGTGAATCAATAAGTTTAGGGCTTTTTACCTTTTAAACAGCAGGCGCGCTCCTGCTGTGTCACGCTTGTGTGGGTTTATCATAGCACATTATGAATCATCTCAGCAGGCTGAGATGTGAGGTGTGTGAAGCAGGCTCATTAAACCTGGGCCATGGCAAAACACTGCCAGTTAAGCCAATTCCCCAGACGTGCGCACGCAGGAAGGAGAGCTCATCATACGGCATTTTGGAGTCCCTCCCTCGATCCCAGCTCTCTCTGCTTTCCCAGCGGACCACTTGCTAAAAGGGTGCATCTTCTACCTGCGATTAGGCATGCATAAACAGTGGGGAAGTGGAGGAGCACAGGGCACCGTCGTTTTCTGCCACATAGTGGATGCCGAATGGTCATTTAGGATCGTTATGTAAAAACAGGAAGGACACGTGCAAGTAAAAGGGTGATCAACATCTCTGGGCAGTTGATTTACCCAAGAACCACCTTCTATCCTGGGCTTTGTTTGTTTGTTCAAGAAAGGCTTTTGTTTGCGTGTAAAGGGCAGAACCTAATCCTGACAAATATTGCAATGGTTCTGATGCTCTGGGGGTATAAACACAGAGATACCCAGCATCTCGTCCTCTGTCTGTCATGTGCCTGTGAAAGAAAAAAAAAAAGATATAAAATACAACCTATTTGGATCCGTGTGCTTTCCAGTGGCAGAGACAGATAGAGGCATATGCAGACAAATTCATCCCATCTGTTTTTGGCAAAACAGAGAAACGTTCCATCAATAAGTGCCAGACATAGCACACTTACTCAGTATAGGGAGTAAATTCAATTAGCTCTGTGCATTCTTCTTGCCTGTTTTTTTTTTTTTTTTTTTTTTGAGGATCAATGGGTGAGACAGATGTTGAGTGAACGGCGTGAAATAACAATGAGTACAGTCAAATCCAGCATTGACAAGAATCCTGGAGTGATTGACTCCAATTAACGCCTAATGAAGGAAGGGCTGAGGGGAGTCCGCCCCCATTAATGATCCCGGCAAATAGAGTGAGATGAATGTGCTGCTGTGGAGAGACTCCTCCAGCTGGGAGATGCAGAGATAGAGAAAGGTGAGGGAGAGTGGGACCATCGAGCCAATAGGTGCCTCATAAAGAAAAAAAAAAAAAGAAGGCACCCGCCCAATCCGCTGGCTGCATATCATGACAGGAGACTGATGAGTCCCCTCTGGCCTATTAAGTGATGACTCTATGACAAGGCTAATGATGAAAAAGAAGTGCATGCAGCATCCTGGCCAACTTCGTGACAATCAAGAGCGGGTGTACACGTTAATGAGAGTATTTACAGGTAGGTTGCATCAGTGGGTCAGCTGGAGGCAGTCGAGTGAGAGTCTGGCCGTGTAGTCATCATTCTGCTCATGTTTTTTGCAAACGGATATCCAGTTTGGGCTCTGCTAACGGGGTGGCGTGTTTACTGGAGGATAACAATTGACACGAGAATCCAGCATAGTGCAGGTGTCTGCTTCCTCCTTTTCCAACCACAGCTTATCGCACCCGGTGCGGACGCTCCGACTTTTATTGTAAGGATCTTCAATTGCGCGCAGAACTGAAAGACGCGCTTGCACGTGCCATCCATCATAATGAATCCAAATCAGAAGCACAGGAAATCACTTGAACTCCTGATAATGTCAAGCAGCCTTGGTTAGCAGCTACCAATCCACCGGTTCATTGTTACGAAAGTTCAACTCCATTGACATGCATGTAATTTGCCATGCATTGCCGTTTCTGACACTTCCGGAAGCGTTTTTTACATTACTGAGTCTGATACTTGTGCATTTGCATTTCCAGCTGGGTGATTTCTTGAGAGGCAAACTACCGCAGCCATGTTTGACAGCAGCCGAGATGTATCGTCGAAATCTGACTTTTAAATGCGAGTGTCACGACTGCAACAAATTGCGAGGGAAATATCGGCGGCTCAAATGTAATGAAAGTGAGCGGGGCTGTAAGAATGAAGGGAGAGTGTCGAGCGGGGCGAATTTACAGCTTCATTATAATGACACAGTGATGGGATTTGGCCCGCAATGGCAGGACTGCAGATCTTGTGTTTTTTTTTTTTTTTTTTTTCAGAGCAGATTTTTAAAGATTGCTCGATTGAGCCTGGATGCTTGGGAGTTACTGTATGTGTACTTCTGGGAGAAGTGTTCTTGCCTGCTTCAAATTAGATGTTGAGTATGTGGAACAATTAGCTCTCTCAAGTAGTCTGTAGCTTGTTGCGAGACGAGGCGGGTTATCAATCACAGCTTTTGTCTCTGTTGCGAGAGTCGATCAGCGCTGGCTTTGTGGCTGGGGAAACGAAGCTTGTGCTGTGACGAATATCTTTTTATGCGCCCTGGCATTTACGGAGACATATGGAGCTTTTCGGTGGAAAGAGCCTGAGCCAGGACTATATTATAAGCTGTAATCCACAACAACACTGCAAAACCCATTCTTTCTGGAGTTAGGCTGCATCTCATGCGTGTGCAGTGATCGATTTTTCGCAGGCGGCAGCACGATGACAGAGGAAAGCACTCTAAGCACTAGCGGAAGTGTTACGGAGCAGGAACGAGAGCGAGGGTGACAAGCAGAGGAGGAGGGTGCAATAAAAAGGGTCTGGGGCTGTGGAGGCGAAAGCTAGTCTCTATTAGGTTAACGGTGTGCCGTAAACTGGTTACAGCCCTGTATGCTGCCTCTCATTCCCCTGCAAGGCTCTTCTAGCACTGGAGCTCTGGAAATGTGTCTCAGGGAATGTCGTTTTTTCTGCCCATAACCTCTTTAGTGCCAGCCCTCTTCTGAGCGTTCTTCATCACTTAGCTTCCAATAGTTGCATTAGAAAGGCATGGCTGCTGCAATACATATGTTCTGGCGGAGCATAAGAAAAGGCCACAAGAGCTGATGGCTCGGTCCATCTGATTTGTCCCTTTCGACAAGCAGTCATTCAGAAATGAGCTCTAAGGTTACAGAGACTCTCCAATTATAAACGTGTGAAGTTATTCTTGGTGTTGTTAAACGCAGCGGCAGAGCGAGATGGAAAAAAGGAGAGAGAGAGAGAAAAGACACATTCTCGCGCTCTCGTTTTCAACTGACACGTGGTTCTAATGGAATATTTAACGCATTTACTTTTCCATGACAAAACCTTGAAAAGTGTATTAAAACACTATGGAGATGGTTTCTATAAGATCATGCATCAATGGTTCAACAATTACTGTTCTGGTATGCTATTTAATGCATGTGCGGGATGTGTGAAAATGTGCCATGAGCTTGACAACTTGCTAAACAGCCATTCTGTCACAGTCTTTCTCTCTCTTCGCGTTTCAAAAGCCTCTAATTGCACCATTCTTTAACGGAATTTCGGACAATTTCAGACACTCGAGGTGACTTTTTAGACCACGCCGACGGAGCTCCGGAAAGTGACAGGACGGCTGTTTGTAATAAGCAGATGTCATTGCGTAAAAACAAAAAAAACGAAGGAGAATAATTATAAGACTATGAAGCGTGCAGATGTCATCGGTGGCTGTCTTTATGAGCGTTGTAAAATACTGGAGGGTGTCAGAGCGCTCTGTTAACACACTGTGTTCAGGTGGGAGGCTGTGCGGGGTTGTCAGAGCGACATGACGCAAGATTAAGCGCTGACAGCCCGGTCCCAGCTTCCAGGCTCCACACTCCATTTGCAATTCTAATACTAGGACAAGATATGCTCGTGAATTACAGTAGACATTTAAAAAAGTGGCGGCAGACATCAAAGCCATCAGGAGCCTGGCCAGACGGGACTCCGTAGGCCCACGCTGCTTTTAATAAGGCTGTTGATCTCACCTCAGTCTGGGTGAGAGGTGCGCATGGTGTGTGTAACTCCCCCTGTCCTCTTCTACAGGCTGGGTGCTTGTGAATTCTCCACCTGCAATGTCTGCCAAGCTTCTCGTGGGGGAGAAGTGCGAAAAGCCTGGCAGCTTCGCACAGCGTTCTAGGGAAAGGATTTGGAACACACCTACTGGAGCTGGATATCTGAGTTTACCACGCAAACGGCGCAGCATTCGGGAACTAAAGCAAGGCCATTTTACTGCATGGATTATTGAACCGTCTGGTAACGGGATTATGGATCACTAGTGCAGCTGTCCCGTACCGGAGGATGCAGTTGCGTGGTTGGGTTTCGCACCAAGAGAAACTGACGATACTAGACGGTGGGGTTTCCAGGATTGGTTGATGAGGATTAGTTAAGTATGAATATGAATTATAATAAAAAAAATTGAAATCTCATAGAATAGTGCTCCAATTTACAATCATAAACTAGCTGACTTTTTAGTTTTCATCTTCTTACAGTACTTTTCCCTGAGACGTTGTTAAAGTTCCCAGGTTTCCGCTCCCTTGTTGTTCTTCCTCCATTCGTTATATGGTAATACTTCATACAGACCTCATCCGGATGGATAATCCTGCATCTTCCTCTGTCTTTCTTCTTCTCTGAACATGATAATAACTTATTGTTCTTTGATGTAATAGATATACGTGACACAAGGCATCCGACTAATATGCTTTCTTTGCTGTTAATAAACAGAGAACATCAGACAGTGCCACCAGGCCTACTATGTGTATGTGTATTTATGTGTGTTTGCTGTCTCTCCCGGCCGGGAAGGATGTCAGAGCTGGCCGCTAAGCGTATCGAGGCGCAGCGGAGGCTACAAATAATTCTTCCCCCATTTTTTTACCTAACGATATGGGGTTTCAATCTAGTCACATTATTTTTTAAACTTACCACTGACTTGTTCGTTTTCTATAACTGCTGGCTGCAGTACAAATCGCAGGTTTATATAAATGCCCTTATTTATGCTAGCATTTGTTACTATATTTACAGGGACTTACACACTAACAGTGAATACAATAAATGCATATAATAACTGATATTTTTTCTTCTGTAAGGAGACATTCGTATAACAGGAGAATATGAAAAGGAGTCTCCAGTATCAAAGCGTTGAAATATACTGTATTTATAATATATAATTTAAAAAGTGAAAACTTCCTGTAAAAATTCTACAATATTTACCGTGGCAAATGACTGACTAACTGAACAAAGTGCCAATTATTAATGAAAAACATTGTAATCGTTGGCAAATTGCTGTGAAGTATGTGGCAGGTATTTTACAGTACTCCTAATCTAAGCACCTTTTTTTTTTTTGCCAGTAATTTTCGTGCAGCAAATATGAACCGAACAGAAAAAGAAACAATGTTCACCCAGGCACATCTTCCATGTTGAACCGGCACAGCTGCACAATGAAAAAGATACAGCCAGACGCTTTTACTGTCATATTTTGGATTTCAATTCCATTTAGGTCCGGTCTTTGTTTCTAATTACGCAGTTAAAAAAAGCAAAAAGAAATCCACAGACAGTTGCCGTAAGTACTTATCTATTACATCACTTACTTTAATGATTTCTCATAACGCTTTATTACAAAAATACAGCAAAACCGAATAAACACAGTCAACAATGAGGAGGTGCAGATGGTTTCCGACGAGTGCGCCTCTTTCCCTTTTTTACTCGTGCAGCTGTGCATTGTAAATACTACTATAGCTCACCACTTAAAGACTCTCCGCACAACACAAATCCTTTTAAACAGAGGTCGATTATTGCAATCTAAGACCAGACGCGAGTCATTTCTCCGCAGGCTTAGTGCCGTAAGCGATATCAGGAATGAGTTCTGATTTTCAGGAGAATGCTCAGATCGGGGTGTGATATCTTAAGGAAAAAGGAAGCGTTGTTGAGATCAAGCTTATTGATCTCGTATTCAGTGCGAGCGAGGGTGAGCGAAAGGAGCTTGAAGATTGCTTTCACTTGGTGAACTCACCGTACACGTAGAGGATGTAATCGTCGTAGGATTCTCCCACTGAGTTCGAGGCCACGCATCGGTAAGTACCGTTGTAGGACTTGTTAAGGTTCTCGATGTAGAGGTCCGAGCCGGTGATGACGGCATGAGAGGGCACGTCGTCATCCACCTTCACCCAGTTCACCTGCTGAGGCCTACGGTAAGAAAGAGGACACAGCAAACTTGCTTTAAAAAGAAATTGGGTGGAAAATATGCTCTACTTAAGGCAGCTGGATCGCTGTAAGCAGGGCCAAAAAGAGCAAAGGTTGATATTTTTCTCTTGTCTATTGCCATTAAGTGCCACTAACGGTCTTGTTTCTCTGTCCTAACAGCTATTGTAAACAGGCCATGAAACGGCCTTTCCCCATTTTCACAATGATGGGCAGACTGAGCTAAAGCCACTAAAAGCCTCTCTTTAGCTCTCTCAAGGCTCAGTGGTGATGCTCTAGCCTAGTTATTTCCCTAGAGTTTTATTTTATTTTATTTATTTTCTTTTTGAGGAAGGGGGCTTCTCTTGTTGTCGTGTTTCTGTGATTTTCATTTCCGAAACATTGAGAGGAACTAAAGAAAATGAATAAGTAAGTATGAATGTGGGCATGCTTTTGTGTTTTTTGTTTTTTTTATGGCAATATGTCTTTCTTTTTTTTTTTTTAATCAAAGCTGAAACTTTTGTAAAATAGCAATAACAAAAAAAAAAAAACCTAGTGTAGAGACTCTGAATCTGAGATTAAATATAAATATACAGTATATACACGCGTGGAATAAAGATGCAGGCATGGATCTCGCGATGGTAGAAGAGAAAATGACCTAGAAAAAAAGTTCTTTATTTTACTGAAAGGAAGAGAAAAGAGCGAGAGAGAGAGAGAGAGAGAGAGGCACAGTAGAGGGGCTGAAGAGAACCTGGGGTTAGAGGCAGAATACAAATGGCCCCTGAGCACCAAACCCAACGTTATATGACAGTAATGATTGCAGCCCCTTCTCCTGCATCTAATGAAAATGACTTCTAATTTTCGGGCTCACTGTATTGATTGTATTCTCATGCTTATTAAATGAATGCGTGAGGAACTCTAGCTTCCTGCACAATAAAGAGTTTGGAGGGAAAGGAGGTGCTGTTGTGTTGAGTGCTTTGTGTGTAAGTGCCTGCTCCTGTAGTCTCCTGTAGTGCTTTTGTTTTCTTCATGTTG
>JAOTRS010000019.1:13698751-13709605 GCA_028565755.1 Dinotopterus cunningtoni
TAAACTAATATGAATAAAAACAAGAAATTTATACAACTTAAACAGTTTATGCTTGTTTCTGTTGCTGAATGTTATGTTTTTTCTTTTATTATAATTTAATTTTATGGTGTAAAGTAATATTACAGTACTCATGCTCACATTCATACTTTATACTGTTTATCCTGTACAAGGCGAGGGAGATACAGTACCCTGGATGAAGTGCTAATCCATCACAGGGCACAAGCATGCACACACTCACACACTACAGGCAACTTGGAATCGCCAATTAGCTCAATATAAATGTATTTGGATGGTGGGAGGAAAAACAGAGGAATCCCACCAAGCACGGGAAGACTTGACAGGATACTTGAGACTACTGATGGGACAATCGCCTATTATGAATGATGATCGTGGATTTCCTGTGCATTTCAAGCTATCGATTAGAAAAAAAACAGCAATCAGATGTTATTGTTACAAATTCCTGATAGACGTCATGTTGCATTTTTTACTGTGTCCTCAGGAAACTGCTGTGCAGCGGAAAGGTGATATGCAAATTTAGTCACAAGCAGTATGTGTGCAATGGTATATACTGGATGACCTACAAGGACACTTATACTTGGGTTTGGTAGCTGTCTGGTGTTTGTAATGTTTGTATTTATT
Organism: Dinotopterus cunningtoni; assembly: GCA_028565755.1. Lineage (NCBI taxonomy): Eukaryota > Metazoa > Chordata > Actinopteri > Siluriformes > Clariidae > Dinotopterus > Dinotopterus cunningtoni. Next base: position 13,699,391 of record JAOTRS010000019.1, read on the forward strand.
AATAGATGCTTATGCGAGTAATCCTAGTCGATGTATGTACTGTATGTGTAATGTATTCTGGGTGTAGTAATAATAAATGGAATTGGGATTGATTTTCAGGAAAACAACGAGTTCAAGAACCATCGCATTGTGCGGTTAAACTGATTATTGATCGATCATCAATTGGTTTGCTCAAACTGATGGTTGATAATGGAATCGTTTCTGACTGGCATCACTAAGATCACTGCAATCTGTACAAAATCCAGTGGTAAAGTGCTCGCCCTATCATCCGAAGATCGCAAATTCAATTCCTGGGTGATGCTGTAACCTCTCGCAGCTGGAGGCATAGAGAGAGCTGATTGGCCGAGATCTCTCAGAGGGGAGGGATGAGAGATACTTAGTGCTCTCACATTAATTACAGCTCTACAGTTAATCAGGGGTGTCTGTGAGCTCGCGGAAGGAGTGGATAGCGTTGTCCTCTGAGTGTGTTACACCGCCCCCAGCGGTGCGTGAGCAGCAGTTTGAAAAGATGCGGTCGGCTGGCGTCACGTGGTTCAGAGGAAACACTTGATAGTCTTCGGCTCCCGAGGGGTAGTAGTAGCCTTAATGTGTAGTGCCCTAGTGATGGGGAGGAATTGGATACGACTAAATTAGGGAGAAAATCGGGGGGGGGGGAAGAAGATATATATATATTTAAATGTTGTCCTAGGAGTGGCTAAAGCTTTGAACTGAAATGTGTCAACGTGACTGGCTCACTTCTTAAAACCTCCTACCTATCGTCTGAGTGAGCAAGAGCACTGTGTGACTATAGGTGTCCATGTGTTACTGATTGTCAAACGTACTAGACACTTCCTCGCTCAGTCAATTTAGCATAAGCAACCTCGTTTCTCCCTCAAGGAGGAAGTTCTAGTAAGAGGCACATGCTGATCACAACTTCGTGGTCTTCAAATCAAGTTCAGGGCCTTGCTCCTAATTATGTAGCATCGGGGAAACAAACTTTTTCTGAGTCCGCTCCCCCAAGAATAATGAGGAGTCCATTAGGCTTGTTTTCACGCTGAACATGATGGAGGCAAGCGCAGGGCATAGGGAGCGAGAGAGAAACAGTAAGAACAAACCAGAGAAAAATAGAGAGAGATAAAAGGATGCCCCCCACCGCCGAATAAATTCCTGCAGAACATTCATGACAATGAAAGATGTTCTCATCAGCACTGGATAAAATCAAAGACGCTGGAGAAAAGAGAAACGGGAATATATTTAATGTATATGTGTATCCAGGGGATATAAATAAAGAAATAATCAGTCATCATTAGAGCTTTTTGGGCCGATGAGTTCCTGCGAGCGAATGCTAATAGAGCGGCGTGTTGATTGTCCTGGGCTCCAGCTGGTTAACCATGCTCTTTAAATTTTATAGCCCAAAAGAGAAAAAGAATCCCAAAGTGTTCTACAGCTATTTGGGCTGTGGAATAAAGAAAGACGTCTTTATCGGTGCTTAAGTATGATTGGACTTTTTTTTGTACTTTTCCTTCCAATCCTTTCTTCCAAGCATGACCCCCACACACACACTTTGCCTGCAGTTGTTCAGCCATCCAGAGCACATGAAGCTGGATTAACCAGCCTCTTTGTCTGTATTTCTTTCTTCTCTCTGTGTCAGTCTTCCTTCTCTCCCATGGCCCGTAGCCTTGACATGAGGTGCCAGCACTGGAGGAGAAAACGTCTTTCTCACCTTTGATCGTGTCTTTGGATTGGTGTGATCTTCAGACGAATACACAAATAAATAAAACATCCCGGGTGTGTAGCTTTATGCGCACAAGCTCTCAGGTGAACGAGAGTGTCAGAGTGTAAAGCAAAGGGCCTTCTTTGCGCTGCAGACTTATCTGAGCTCCAGCTCCTTTTCCTCCACCCCATGTGGCATGTCTTTTATGTGCTATTAGAATAATGTGGGACTAAATAGAGTGGCCGGCTTGAAAGCTGGAATCTGGCTGTCAGAGGGAGGGCAGGGAGGCGCTAATGATTTAATTTAATTTATTGATTGGGAATGTGCGGGGGGATTAAAGCAAACTGATAAGGGGCAAGCGGCCAACGCAGTTTGTAATCTATTGTGACGGAGCGTCAGGTGGAGAGACAGCAATAATTAGAGCGTTATGGATACATGAATAACTGCAATGTCAGTTCTAATGGGTACGAGATATGAGGCCTGGGGAGAGCAGAAATGTCCGTGTCAGGACCGTGCGCCAGGCTGTGGGGTTTAGGAGTCAGGGGTGATGATGGAAATGGACCTCGCTCTACAAAAAGGCAGGGTCAACTCATAAAACATCCACCAATCTGTCCATCCTTCAATCCGTTATCTATACTGTTTATCCTGTGTAGGACCGTTTGGGGCTGGAGATTATCGCAGGGAACAACCCGGGATGGGGTGCCAACCCATAGCAGGGCTCAAGTGCACAAGCACTCACACATACTCATACACAAGGGGCAATTTGGAAACATCAATTAGCCTACACCACATGACTTAGACGAAACAGTGGGATGAAACCCACCAAGTACGGGAACAACATGCAAACATCCACACACATACAGGACAGGAAGTGGGATTTGAACCCCCAACCCTGGAGTGGTCCTAACCACTAAGCCACAATGCCTCCATCATAATAATAATAATAATAATAGATAAATGAGTAAAAGAAGAAGAAGAAGACTGGGCAGATTGTATTTCAAGAGAAATACATTCAAGAGAAATTCGTTCCTATATTCCAGTGATCATCTGAAAGTCATTTGATCAGCAAGATCTGGTTCAGGTTTTACACATGATGCTCTTCCTTTTGCAACCCACTCAGTTTTAGGTTTAGTGCCGGGCTTAGGCCGGCACTGAATCTGGCTGATTCATATACATTTTAGCAGTTGCTGTACATTTAAGTAGTTGCAGTTAAGGACCTTGCTCCAAGAGTGGAGACCTGGTGGTGGCGACGGTGGGGGGAGGAAGCTCAACCCCCTGACCATCCGATCAGCAACGACCTTCACCTACTCGCTTCACGGGACACCAGTGGACTTAATGTAAATGTAAACCGTACAGTAATCATTCAATAAAAATTCTAAATAACTTGTGTAACTAATGAGAGGTAATTAACTGGTAGTTAAACTACTGCACTGTCCAATACAATTCTCTATTGGTTGATTAATTTTCTTTAACAATAGTGCTGATGCTGGCTGATGTTTAGTAACATGTACTGTAGTAATATCTAGTTTACGGGGACATGCACAGACAGACTTTCACATTATTTAATAATAAATACATTTAAAAAATGTGGTTATATAACTCTGTAACACAGAAAAATGTTGCTCTGGTCAAGCATCCTGTAAGATGTTTAACACTCCTGAAAGAAGATTTTATTCAGTCTTAGTGTTTTTGATGTAAAGCTCAAGCTGTCTTTAGGATGAAAGGCTTTCTGTTTTCTCTGTAATATGACAAGCAGGATTTGGAATATATCTCAGAGAGAAAGAGAGACAGAGAGAGAGAGAGAGAGAGAGAGAGAGAGAGAGAGAGAGACCTGATAAGGAAGAAACTGTTTATAGCTGCTATGTATGATTTACGAGGGTGAGTCAAAAATTATCCGCACTCTGGATGTAGAATTTATTTAGAATGAACTTAAAAAAGTTTATTTACCTATACCATTTTTTGACATAATCTCTTTGCCTTTCAATACACTTCGTCCATCTGACAACAAGCTTTCGTATTTGCTCATTAAAACATATTTTAGGCTGAGCTGTGAGCCATGAGAATTCATCAGAAGTGAAATCTTTGCTCTCATAGGGCTGCTTTCAAGGGGGCTTGGAGACCAAACTGGTAAAAGTCAGATGGAGCAAAATCAGGACAATAGGGAGGATGCTTTAACACCCCAAAACAAAGTTTTTAGAGTGTGTCGACAGTGTGGACAGAAGTCTGCAGACTCACAATGGGCATCTCACTGTAGCACTGTTGATTGTTCAACCTTTTTTGTTGATGATGTTCCAATACTGGCCCTTGAGAATCCCAGAAAACTGTAAGCATGGGTTTTTCCAGCTGATGGTTGACGTTTGAACCATTGCTTGGTCGGCATTTGAGGATGTTACTGTCCCATTCTTTGCTGTTTACTCTCAGGCTCATTGTGATGAATCCATGTCTCGTCTCCAGTAATGATTCTCTTTAAGACGCTTTCACCGTCCTTATAGTATTTGTCCAAATTTAGTTCGCAGATACCCATGCTACTTCATATATTCTTGTCTGTGAGTTCTTTAGGCACCAGGTACGCCTTCCGACCACAAAAAAAAATTACTGCACACTAATTTCCGTTTATGCAAATCACAATGGGACATCCATTTTTGCTCGCACCGCAGTTACAGTACAAATGATCTGATGTAACAGGTTTACACTTGCACAGCAGTGACTGGGGAGATGGTAACCTTGAACGGAAACCGCTGATCAAACAGAGGGGCAACAGAAGTTTTTTAATATCATCTTCTCTCATCTTCTATACCGCTTTATCCTGTAATTAGGGTCGCGGGGACCTGGAGCCTATTCCAGGAGGCTTAGGGCGCGAGGCAGGGTATATTCTGGACCGGATACCAATCCATCGCAGGGCACACACACATACACACACTCACACACCCATTCACACACTATGGGCAATTTGGGAACGGCAATTAGCCTAACCTGCATATCTTTGGACTGTGGGAGGAAACTGGAGTACCTGGAGAAAACCCACCAAGCACGGGGATAACATGAAAACGCCATGCACACAGAGACGGGAATCGAACCTGGACCCTGGAGGTGCAAGGCGACAGTGCTAACCAGTACACCACCGTGCCACCCGTTAAGAAAATAATATATATAAAAAATATAATATAATATATGTGTGTGTGTGTGTGTGTGTGTGTGTGTGTGTGTGTGTGTGCAGATAATTTTACTCACCCTTTTAAGTAACTTGTTTCACAGATGTTCCAAATCACTTATCATAACTCTTAAGGGATAAGATGTCTAATGTGTCATTCTGTAGTAGATATGTAAATAATGGATTATAAATCCTACATATTAGTACATTACTGAGGTATAAGAGGAATAAAACACATCATTACATGCTGTTATTTGTTGTGGGAAAGTTTGTTCTCGATTTTTCTGCATTCATTATTTTTCTTAATGGTTTTCTTATGGTATCTTTTGATAACTTTGACTGCATGAACTACTTTACTAGAAGTTATCTAGCTGGATAGGTTATCTATTATCTGCTTAGCGATATTAGTCTATTTAAATATATCTACACTACAATGGTACATCTCATGCTGTGAGGGTGGCTTTTGACTTGACAGTCCTGGCCTGACAGATGATGCTACTTGCGTGATATCCCAGAATGCCACGGGGTGGCGGTCCCCCAGCGATAGGAGGATGGAGGTGCGTGTTGGGGCTGTCCAGCTCCCTGCAGGGGTGCAGGAGAATGAAGCCCAGCTTGGCACTGAATATCCCACTGAGAGCACACTGCCTCAACCCGAGTCCTCCAGAATTCCTTTTTTTTCTCTTTACATTTGCAGGCTTTGTTTTTTGTGCTTTACTCTACAATGCTTTGAGTCTTATTCTGACAACAATCTAAGGGAATTGGAACAGACAGCCTGACCTATGCTGGCAGGCCACAGAAGTGGATGTCTGCTGAGGTTTTGATTATGATTAAGCTGAAGAGACTGAGGTAGCGACTCTGGATGGCACAGTGCAGCGCGACACAAACAAACAAGAGCGTCTGGGTAAAAGACACGACAAAAGCAAGGACAAACAGCCGGTGCGATAAGGCCTCAGAGCCGCTCGGCCTACCCAGCATGGAGGATTTCAGCTGGAGACACTCGAGCATTAGGCTGTTTTTCTCCTTGCATGTTACGAGGTGTTTTTTTGGTGAACAAGAATGAATCTGACCCTTTTCTAACTCCTCATTCTCCATGAAAGATTCCAAACGCAAGACAAATCCATAATTGGCACCGCAAGACAGCTAGCGGGACCAAACAGAGAACGAGAGCTGAAGAAAGACAAAGAGAAATTCAGCTGTGATCCAAGAGCTCTTCTCAGTCAGGTGGGTGTTGGTGTGTGGAGTAAGTTCCCAAGAGTCTTAGAAAATTTAAAATGGTTAGTTTCTCCCACTGAGCTATCTCTAATACCGCAGAGAATTTCCCCCCTTCCCCCCCTTTTTGTTAATCTTGCCCACTCGCCTGTACTGATTTTCTAAAATATGAAGTAGCAAGCCTGTACAAAAGACACATCAGAATTGATTAAGCCAAGAATGGAGTTTTTTTATTTATTTATTTAACCAAATACATGTCCAAACAGGTGACGATTTAAAGGAAAAACCAGCACATGTATTGCATCCCGGCTTCAATTGTACAAATGCCATCATTTTTGCGTGTTTAACTGGTTCTAATTAATATCTGGCGACCATCAATTCCATAATAGAAGATCTTACATTCACTTTTACATCCTCATGAAACCATTAAACAAAGCTTTGTCCCCTCTGAATAAGGACAGAGTCATCTTAAAGAATGCACTCCCATCAGGATAGAAGTGTTATAGTCGAATCTTGGTCTTCAAAAGTTTTGCAAGACGAGCAAAATTTTTAAATAAATTTTAACTTTATAAATGAGCGAGGTCTTGATATATGAGTAGTACACATGCGTTTGTCTGCCGAAGCGTCACTTGATCACAAATAAACCGACGGTTCTTCTCTTTCGCGTGCAAAAGCAAGTGTCATTGGAGAGGTTCCTTGCTAAAGATCCAGAGTCTCTCTCTGTCAGAAAGCAGCGATTCTGTCAGTGTGTGCGTGCACGAGTGTCATTATAGAGGTTTCTTGTTAAAGAATATTCCCAACAGAGCAGTGTAACCGTTAGTGTGTGTCTGTGTGTACACTAACAAAAACACTGCTCTGTCAGGATTCTTTTCAAAGGTAAAGTGCAGGTTAATTTGTCTTATTTTTACTTTTTGTATTGATCATTTTTCTATGAATATTTTTGAGTTGTGGAACGAATCATCAGAGTTTCCATTATTTCTTAATCACTTTGATATACGAGTGTTTTGATATACAAACATGCTTCCCGAACCAATTATGCTCGCAATCCAAGGTTTGACTGTATATCAGCGGATAAAGAAAATAGTCCCATCTATTTCTTTGTGATTTTCCTTGACTGTTTCTTCTTGCACAATAAATGAAATGCCCTCTTAAAGTATATGAGGCACCAGTTCCTTCTTTATTTGTTATATATCTGTTATTTTTAACTAAGAATGCCTAAATTTTCAGGATTTCATTCAGGACATTATTTAATCCTGGTTTTAATTTCAAAGAAACTTAAAATAATTATTTCTTTTGGTTTTCACTTAGGCCATAATAATGAACCTGCAGCTGAGATGTTTAAATATATATATATATATATTTTTAATTGTGTTAAACAAGTTTCGCAATTTAAATCATTATTATCGTTATTATTGTCACACACACACACACACACACACACACACATACATACATACATACATACATACATATAGGTAATTATGTAACAACAACAACAGTCAGTTGTTATTTTAAGACATCGAAAACAACTGTTCTGGAATAGTTCTTGCAAGAACAGTATTGTCAAGTGCATTTATAAAACCCATCAAGCACCATGATGAAACTGGCTCTCATGAACAGCATCCAAGAAAAGCAAGACTAAAACTTACCTCTGCAGGAGAGGAGAAGTTTATTTAGATTTACAGTAGAAAGAAACAGAAATCAGAAAAGACTATTAAATTAAAAGGTGTGTCCAAAATGTTGACTGTATATATAATATGCATACAGTATGCGATATACTGTACTTGGGGATCTATTATTGCATTATACATTACAAAGCCTCACTTATTTTATGTAACAATGCCCATATTTATTTATTTATTTTGCAAAAGGAGAAAAAAAACTGCTTCTCAGTTGTTCTTGAGTGTTTGCAGTTGCTGCTGCTTGATGTATCAATATAAACCAGGCCAGGCAGGGACAAATTAGCAATAACCCTCTGCTGGAAAATGAGTATATTTCTATCCCCAGAAGTGTTACTTTCTCAGACCTGTCAAAGGGAATGAGAAAGCCATTAACAGAGCCCACTCTGGTCACAGTCATTTTCCTTTTCTGATTCAGTCGTGCATCGGCAGGCATATGTCTGTGCTAATTGCTTTGTAGCTCCACTGAGGTCTGGAATGTGAATTGGTCTGTGGCTAAACTTGGAACTTACAGTTTAGCCTGCCACCCAGTCTGATTATTTATCTCAAGAGCCACTCGACTGTGCCGCCAAAGGTAGGTTAATCCTCTTGGGTCACACTGGAACAAAAGTATATGTATTACAAAATGATTCAAATACTAAACATCTATTTTTATAGATGTTTAAAGCTCCCACTTTATTCCACTCATTGTGTGTGGGAACATTAATGAGTCAGAGCAATTTTATTGGAATTTCAATAATAATATAACTGCTCAAACAGGCCCAATGCTGAGACCACTGTAAAGCATCTTTTTAGCACTTTTTTAGTATTAGCCTAGACATGACAAGCTGAACTCTGTTCCTCTGTTTGTAGTCCAGTGAAATTTAATGATTTTCTTGCTTGAACTTACTCTCTAAACCTGGCAATGAACAAACGCATTGAAGCAAGCATGCAGTAAAATTGAGTTGGACAAGCACCGTAAGCTCTCCAGAGGCAGCTTGTCTTGATTTTGCAATGCTTACTTTATTTCCACAAGCCAGCAAGGTTTTTTTCTGCCCCTTTAGGACAGCACAAATCTATCTTCAGTAACCACTCAAATGCAGGAACAGACTCTAATTAGCAAAGAGGATCAAAATTCAATCAGCACAATCCCTCCATGTCACAATGAACACTCTCCCTTTGATTCCCCATCAGAATTTAGACTCGAAGGTTGAGAGAGGTCATGCAGAGAGGCAGGATAATGAATGGCAAAGTGTCACCAGGGATAAAGCTAAACAATATTAGCATTTAAAGCCCGAATGTCTATTTATATAAGCCTTCTAATTTATAGACTGTGCAATAAAGAGATCAACAAATGCAAGTTATCCTTGTGAAGCTGAGTCACTGAAGCGATTGATGTTATATATTCATCTTTTAAACTCATGAGGCAAAAATGGAAGAGACAAAGAATATAAAGACAGATTGCTGTTGCTTACTGTTTACTCAATTTGTAGAGGTTAAATGGGCTAACTGTTAGGCAGTGCTGTTTGGTAATGAAAAGGTACTGGGGAAATGCAATTGTCAAATCAGTGAAGAAATCTAAAGGTCGTCAAACTATATGACTTTTATGGCATGTCTGCCTTATCAGCGAGAACGCATGCCGTAAATACTGCTTTGGTATGTTTAGAATGTTCTTGAATGCTTTGCAATCATATCAGTGCATCTAAGGATAAAAAGGATAGTGCTGAACCGTCAACTTCTCAGAAGAAAACAATCATAAATGATTGTGATCGGAGCCCACTTAAATGCTTGGCAACTTTTAATAATGAAGGCAAAAACATTTTCACATGCACAAAGTGATGAGAACTCCCAGGACTGGAACTGAACAGCTGTGTGGCCATAAGAAAACCACTTGTTAGTGACAATTGTATAAGTAATGGAAAATGGTCAGGGGTCTGATGTGTCCAGTTTGACCCTATTCTGGAGTGATTGGTGCATCAGGGCAAGAAGAGAAGCAGCACTCATCAATTCAATTAAATTCAATTACATAGAGACAGGGAGGGGGAGAGAGAGGGAGAAAGAGAGAGAAGAGGAGATAGGGGAGAAGAGAAGAGAAAACAGTTTGGTTTGGTCACAGTCACATAATGTACTGTATAAGGTAAATGTATATTTAGTTCAGAGTGCAAGTAGGCACTCCTGCAGGACTAACTATGACAGCATAACTAAAAGGTAGAGCCAGAAGGAAACAGACATGCGGGCTCATCAGGCATAGTGGCCACTGTACAAGCCTCTGGAGGCAGTGTTATGATTTAGGGTTGTTTCAGTTGGTTAGGTCTAGACTTACAGTAGGAACATTATGTGGCAATAAAAAAAGTCAATGTATTTTTTTTTTACCTGATGGCACCAGGACCATACCAGGAATCAGGAGGAATCATTTTACACATGAATTGGCATCTGCACTGTGCACTATTATCGAAGCTAATGGTGGTCAGCTGAAATCTTAGAATGTAATTCTTTTTTTTGGC
>JAOTRS010000019.1:13709705-13720757 GCA_028565755.1 Dinotopterus cunningtoni
TGTGTTAAACAAGTTTCGCAATTTAAATCATTATTATCGTTATTATTGTCACACACACACACACACACACACACACAGTTACTCACACGCTCATTCACAGCATATTCACAGCACGGGGAGAACATGCAAACTCCATGCATACAGACCCAAAAAGGGAATCGAACCCTGACCCTGAAGGTACAAGAGGAAAGTGCTTACCACAAAGGCACTGTGCTGCCTATTCTTATCATTATTATTTGATATTTTTATTTTCTAATCAACTAATTTAACTAATCACACCTGGTGCAACTAACCCAAATTTTTTTATTATTATTTTATTGTCATAACTCATAACTAATATAGTGATCATAACATTCTTCATTGCAAGACTAAAACGACGAGGAAAATAATCAGCTTAAAATATTTTTTTCTACTCGTTCCTCTGATTGTCCGCTATTAACCTTTTTTAAAAAAAAAAAAGCCCGGAGTCGTTTTCTAAACAAAGCAGCTGCAAACAAGCTCAATTTGAATCTCTTCCAAAATAATGGCCTTTCCGAGCTAATGCTTTCTCCTTAATTTGCTGTGGTCAATCTGATTGTATTTATTCTTCAATCATTTCCATTCATAACATTATGTAGCCTAAAGACACATGCGCACATACACACACACATAGAGCTGGTGTTTGTGTTATCAGAAAGCAGAAGAGTGTGTGATGATGAAACAGCTAGAAAAGAAAGAAAGAAAGAAAGAAAGAAAAAAAAAAACAGTTAGTTCACATTTTTTCCGCAATCCATCTAGCTGAGCCGAGGCCTGCAACTGAAATGATGCTGGCTGTAAACACAATAGCGAAGAAAGGAATTCCCAGAGAGAGCGAGAGACGAGAGCAACTTTCTTTGTGAGGAAATAGCTGATAGTTGCTGAGGTGATCTCTTATACGCGCATCTCCCTCAATCTCCCTGACCCCTTCTCTCAATCTCTCACTCATGTTTTCTCACTCTTCCTTCCCACCCCTCTCTCACTCCATTTTCTCCCTCACCCTTTCTCAAAGGGTTACAGAGTGCTTTATTGTCATGGCTGTTAACTATTAACAACGAAGCCATAGCAAATTAAAATAACATGGCATGTACGCAGGCTATCATTAACAAATTATAAGGAATAAAATATGAGTAAAAAAAATTATAACAACTAAATACAGTTCCTGGAGAAAATGTGAAGCGGGGGCTAATGTAATTAGCGTAAATGCTAAGTTTCTAGGCATTATGTTTACAAAGATATGACTGTGATATCAGGAAGTGAGTCGAGTGGGCGTGGCTTGCTGCAGCTGCTCCTCCCCTTTACAAAAAACTCACAGGCACAGAGAATGTATCCAGCATACACATCAAAGCCACAGGCGCTCTGTAATACTTTTACTTCAACAGAGGAACCAATAGGTGCTAGAGAGGATGTCAAGTTTCATGTGTGTTTTTCAAAAATTGAGCTCAGGATGGCAGTTTTCACAAAGTGGCACCGAAGTGTTTTTTTTTTTCAGTGTCTGTCCACTCTACAAATCCCCATTATAGTCTACAGTATGAAGTAATTTTTTTGCAGAATTCAGGGCTATTATCAAAGGTGTGATTTATTTTGGATCAACATGATTTTGACCAACCCAGTAGAGTTTTTCGAGCCTTTCATGCTCCGATCAGACCAAAAGAAAGAGAGCGCTAGGAAATAGGGGAGCAAAGTGGTTTGGCACAGGTACCACCAAACAGATCCTCATAACTCACAAAAGGTTTATTTTTTCCTGTTTTTTTTTTTTCTTTCCATTTTGCTTGGGAGACCTGGTAAAAGTTTTGATATTCAATATATGGATAAAAGTACAGTATTTGGCCAAACCTGTTGATAATTGAATTCAGGTGTTTCAATCAGGCCCCTTATCCCAAGTGAAAGGCAATCTCAATGCTTCAGCATACCAAGACATCTTGGACCATAGCCCTTGGCTTATTTTGGGGAAGGCCCTTTTCTATTCCAACATGACTGTACCCCAAGTGCACCAAGTACAGACTATGAATTTGATGAGTTTGGTGTGGAAGAACTTGACTGGCCCTAACATAGAGCCCTGACTGCACCTCTGGGATGAACTGGAATGGAGATTGCAAGCCAGGCCTTCTCGTCCAACATCAGTGCCTGACCTCATAAATGCTCTACAAAATGAACGGGCACGAATTCCCACAGAAACACTCTTGTGGACAGCCTTTCAAGAAGAGTGGAAGCTGTTATAGCTGGAAAATTAGGACCAACCCAATATTAAAGGATATGTATTTAGATACAATGCCACTGCAGGTTTGGCCAAATACTTTCGTTCATATAGTGTATGTTTTGTTGGGGTGTGTGCAAAATTTGCCACCCAATCCTGCATTTGTGAATACCATCAGGCACACCCACTAATAATAAAAAACACTAGCATGAACAGACACTAGCAGGTGTATTATAGAAAGAAGCATCGATTAATTAATTGAAATTACATAGCATAGATAGTGTTAGGATTAGATCAGATTAGATTAAATTACACTGGAAGTGATTAGCGTTTATCACATGCTACAGAGTGGATATAACAGTGTCTGCCAGCCGAGCACGTCCATCTTGTTCTCCTAAAACACATCTCGGTTTCTACTCAGTGCTCAGAGAGGAGAAGATTGTGATTTTGACTGTGAATTTATGGAAATATTCCAGTCAAATCTGGTGGTATTTTGGACAGATCACACTGAAGTGTGTCTCGATTTCTACTTCCTGTAGCTCACAGTGTTTACACAATCTCTGTTCTAGGGATTTATAGGTTTCGTTGTCTTCCTTTTTCAATTTTTAAACTGTGATCCCCTACTGTGTATGTAGAACTAAACTGAACTCTGAATTTGAAAATTCTCTCTCACTGTATCTCCAACATTCTCTCTCTTTCTCTTTCTCTCTCTCAAACCAAGACTTAAAAAAGATGTTGGGTAAAGATAATGAAAAGAAAATCTTTTATATTATTAATAATAAATGTAAGTACATTGGGAAATGTATTGTATATCATTTAAAAGATTAAAAAAGTCTAAAGTCTTCTTTACCACTGTAGATAATAAAGAGCATATACCAGTCTAAATAAACTGCTCACTATATCTCACCTCTTTTCTCTCGCTCGAGTCTTTCTCTGTGCCTGTCGCCTCTATTCTCTAACCTTGTTTTCTCTTGCTGTCTCTTGACCCGCTTTTGGCCTGCCTCTCGCCTGCATCGCTATGTCTCTCAACCCTTCCCTCTCGCCCCTTTTTTTCTTTGGCTTTTACGGGTTTTCTTGTCTCCTGTTCGACGGGTCTTCTAATTGTCTCTCGCCCCTTCTCACTCATTCTCTCGGATTTACTTCTCTCTCTGAGTGTCTCTTGCCCGTTCTCTCTCTCTAACTTTTTGTTGTCTGCTTATACTCTTATCCTTCCTCTCTCTCTCTCTCTCTCTCTCCCCATCACCTCTTACACACTCATCCTTTCTCTCTCACACTCTTTCACCCTCTCTCATTCCTTCTCTCGCTCTTTCTCACACTCCCATAGTATGCTGCCCCACTCTCCCTTGACCCCTTCCCTCTCATTCTCCCGACCCTTCTCCTTCACTTCCCTGTCATTCTCTCACCCTTTCTCCCACATTCCCTTGCCCTCTCTTCCGACTCTCCCTTGACCCCTTTTCCTCCTTCGCTCTCCTCTTCCCTTCAACCCCTTATTTTTTTTTCTTGCCCCTTCCCTTGCTCACTCCCCCCCTTTCTCCCCCGCTCTCATTTTCCTCAGGCTGCTCTTCTTCCGCATCTAATTTGTATTGTTTTCGCAGGTTTAATCCTCCAGGCCTTGGGGAGACATGCCGTTCCTTCTAAATGGCAGCAATCAATTTTGATTACCGGTCATGGCGATTTGGAGAGGAGCCCATCAAACTTTTATTAAGGCGTCGAGCAATAATGACGGCCTTCTCGGCGCCATGCGGCATGGATTCGGAGCTCCTCTAATGATTCGGAGCCCGGAGACGAACTGACAGCCGAACAGACGTGCGATCCACATGAAGAATTTACTGAGTGAGGGTGTGATTATTAGCATCTCCTTCTTCTCTTCGCTCACAGACCGAGCTGGAACGTGGGTACAATGACTCAGTCTGGCACCACCTCCACGAGTGGAGGGATCATTACAGAGACATGCGTTTAAAAAAGAAATGAGCAGATCTCATATAAAAAAGTAAAAAAAAAAAAAAAATGCAGGCTGCACTTACGAGACTGTAGACTAGAAGCATTCATCCATGTGAGGATGAGGAGAAAGAAGTAAGCATTATCCTTGGAAAAAAAAAACCAAACACTGCAGAGTGAATGCCTGATTGAGCCTGACTGGATTTCATGCTACTTTAATATGCTTCTTATTTCAAATCTTTGAAGGAAAACCATCACCGAGGCTCGGGCTAATTTCGCCTCAGAGGAGAAAGAGATGGCGCGACGGCATCGGCTCTGATGAAACGAGCGCAGCTGCGCCGAGTGCCGGAGAGTTCTGAGCCAGATCACGGAGGATCAAGGCAGGCCACGGAGAACAACGTGCCCTTGGCACACAGCTGTGACGCTCTATCAGCTGTCCTCGAAAACATACTGAATTAGTCTGATGCTCTCAGAGCCCTCCTCGTGGAAATGGAACCCATCTCTTAGAGAGACATGCCAGACTAGAAAGAGAAAGTGTGTGCCGTGTGTGTGTGTGTGTGTGTGTTTTGGTGTGGCTGAGACTGAGAGAGTGTTTCTACTTACGTCTGACATCTCTAAAGAAGATGGTCTGTCTGTTGGGGTTCAGGAGCTGGATGACGGAGTCATCATTATTTTTGACTCGACAGCTGATAGTGGCCGTCTCCCCCTCCACCACCGAGATGTTGTCTGTCACCAGGTTCTGGCTTTGGACTGCGGACGAAGAAAGGCAAAAAGAGAAACGGAGACGGCGGATGTGTTAGAGCCATTTCCTTCACACAGAGACAAAAAAAAAAAAAATGAAAAAAAGCCCAAGAGCGGCCAAAAACCTACAATCTAACACTTACAGGAGTGCATGATGAGGAGTGAGTGACAAAATGCACCTGGGGCGAGTGTGAATACTCAACAGAGTGTGAAAGTGGGTTTTTGTTTCCCTCGCCTCCCAGTGTGGCGTTTCGTGAGCCAGGCTGTGTCCGTGATACACACGCCTGCGCGATCGTGATCGCAGCTCACCAGCTCAGCTCGGTGGTGGTCAGAGGACGCGGGTTCAGTCGTGACCCGAGCGCTTTGTTTTAACTAAGGACACATACTGTACTGTTGAGTGTGTTCTCGACCCAGCGCCCTTTAAAGGAACAAATGATCTCAAGATAAAATATGAGCCTGTCACATCAAATCAGGCAGTAATACACATTTTGGGTGATTTGAGTTCTGCATACTTTTAGATTATTTCTTGTTTAAGGTTTATTACTATATCACGATCATCATATTATTATATCTCCTATTTTTTTGAATATTTAAATGAGACGCAGTAAGATAGAGGGAACCCTCAGCCTCATATTGACACCAGGATTTCCCTGCTAACCCTAAAAATAACTTCAACACCGTGTGGATTTAAAGGCAAAAAGCATGTTTTTCTATTACGTCAAAGAATTGAATCTAGGATTGAAATTACTCGCTCACTCATCGTCTATATCACTTTATTCTGTGTACATGATCACATGGGTCCTGGAGGACTTAGGGAATGAGGTGGGGTACACCCCGGACACACACACACTCACACAATCATGAATTTAAATTATTATTATTTTATTTAAATATATAGAATTGGGATATTTAGAAAATAGTGACACTTGATACGAATGGAATTGGCGCCCAGGGTTCATGATAACGTTGTATTGGCTGGTCCCTAGTGATCCCCATCCCTAATGGATAGTGTTTATTACCAGTGTTTTAAAACAATGTTTGGAATTAAAACTTTTTCCCAATACTGCTGAAGGATCAGGAAGATAAAGGTTTATCAACAGATTTTTTATGAAATTGAAATTTTTATACATTTCATATTGGATTTGCACTCTATTGGCCATAGCCCAAACCTATTCTGTAGAACTTAAAATCTGACTTGATATGACGGGTCTCATACTTCATACACAACTGTTTTATATGACACAAAATATAACGGATCAGCCAAGACATTGTGTCTTCGGTTTCCCTCTTGTAGCTACAGGGACGGTGCAAAAAAAAGGTGGCATGATTTGCATGCTCCGCTTGGCAGGCTCCTCTAAAGAGCCCTGTCAGTTTAAGTAGACGAGAAGAAGGCAATCGGATCCTCTGATGGCGCCCGATAAGGAGAGACAGTTTAACAAAACTGATTTCAATCAGGCTGCCAGGAGTGGAAAGTGAAAACAGAGCAAACAAATGAACCTCGAGAGATAGAGGGACAGAAAGAGAGGAAGAGAGAGAGAGAGAGAGAGAGAGGGAAAAAGACAGAGAGATCCTTAAGACTTGTCAATGGGAAGCAGGGCTATGAGGAGAGAGGTGGTACATCGGAAATGCAAATGTGGCCCGTGTTTATCGGTGAGGTTACAGATGAAGGTTAACACTCGGCGGGCCACTGCGGTTGTCATGGTGACGGTGTTAAACGGAGGCCACTCCGTGATGCTTTGCTTCTGAGCGCAAAGTGACAGAATATGTAGTGTACAGTAAACACACTTTGGCATCTCGGCTCTGAAGTGTGCCGTTTAGCTGCTGATATCTAATCCTGTATGCTGGGAGCGTGTGCCAGTTTCTGTCCGTTTGACCTCAGGTTTATTACACAAATAGCCAGAGACCATTACAAAAATTAATAAATGGCATGAAGGAAGGAAGGAAGGAATCAAGGAATGGACGAAAGAAGGAGGCTAAGGGGTAAGAATGGGAGGAATGGAGGAAATACGTAAGGAAGGATGGAGAGAAGAAAGGAAGAAAGAAGAAAAATGAAAGAAAAAAGAACGAAGGAATGGAGTTAAGGAGGGAGAATATAGAAAGAAAGGAAGAAAGAAAAAGAAAGAAGGATGGAAATGTGTAAAGGGCAAAGAAAATTGGGAAGCAAAGGAACAAGGAAAATTAAGTAAGAAAGAAAAAAAGAAGGAGAGAAAAAGGCAGGGAAATATGGAAGTAAGGATGGAAAGAATTAAGAAATGAATGAGAGAAAAAGAGAGGAAATAGGAAGGATGCAAGGGAGGAGGGAAGAAAGAAGGAATAGACAAAAATGGCTAAAGGATGAAGAACTGTGAAAGGAAAAAGGAGGAGTATGAAATGAGGAAAGGCAAAAATTAAGAAGGGAAGGAATGAAAGTAAAGGTAAAAGAAAAGAAAGAAGAGAAGGTGGAAGGAATGAGCAAGGGTGAGAGAGGAGAAAAGGAGGAAAAACAAGGAAGAAAAGTAAAAGGAACAAATTAAGAAAAGAATGAATAATGGATGTGATCAAGGGGTGAGAAAGGGAGGCAGGAAGAATGGTGAAGGAAACGGAAACGAAGGAAGAAAGCTAGGAAGAGAGGAAATAAGAAAGTAACTGTGTTGCTGCATGACAGCCACTTAATATTAGAGCGTTACTACAAGGTAAGGTTCATGTTTACAGCTTACAGTAAATCCTATCACCATGTGTGACATCACTGAGGAGTTCTGCTGAGACGTACTTTCATTATTTACTGACCTCAAGTGAAACCGTGGAGGGAAAGACACCAATTATGTGTGGGGTGACTTGGGGTTGTGGGTAATTGTTATTTATATATTTATTGATATTTGTTTTGGGGGGTGTGGTATGGACAGAATAGTTAATTTGTAGTACTGACAAATTGTTATTTTAATGGAGAAACAAAGAAAAACAAAAGTACGAAATCATATGTAAGGATTTGATTTGGGGGTGTGGTTAAAGGAAAATATCCTACAAACGGGGTGGTTCGATGCGTTATTAAAATCCGACCACATTTCATTTATAACTGCAGAGTTTGTAGCGAGATGTCACTTGGCTCTGTTGAAAAGTGATGAAACACGTGTAAATGCTCTGGAAACTCCATATGGCTCCTAGAAATGTGCGGCAGAACTTCGGCACGATCCGCAGCGCACGCTGCACCTGCAGCTTCGGGAAAGCATCAGGCCTCGGTGTGATAGCAGCAGAAACAGGAAGCGCCAGCGCTCGCACGCACGCACCCACACACACAGACTCTACTGACCCTCTGGTGTGTTCTGTTTTTCTCGGGAAGCGCGTACGGACACGAGTGTGCATTCGTATTCAGGAGGCGTCACGCGCACCGCGATGGTGCTTAGAGGAGTAGTCTTAGGAAATTGCTTTTAATATACGACATGTGAAGTAAATCTCGCGCACGGATCACGGTGAATAAAAGGAAGGATTAAACTTGATTAGCCTCTAGACTATTATTGATTATTGGCACGCAGCTTGGCTTAATTAAGATAATTGTTTGTGTCACCGCCTCCGAAATAGATGAACTGGTGATTAATTCCAATTCAAACAAAGCCTTCATTAGCCTTATTGCTTAGGCGAAGGCCGTCAGAAAGCGAGCCTCGGTGAAATTAGCTTGCAGCTCGTGCGCCGACAACCAACAAGGCATTGCGGAAACTCCGAAGAAGCGTGCACTGCGTATTTGCATAACTTGTTCAAACAGATCTGTGACATTATCTTTCTATTTAATTACCGGCATTCAAAAGCAGTAGCACAGAACACTGATCATTTTAGCCTAGATTAAAGCTGTCAGAGCAGGCTGCTGCGCTCATAGCCGGGCCGACACGCCATTTATATCATTGCGAGTCTAACGCCACCCGCACTGCCTCATACATCAGGCTGAAGAAAAACTCTCAGCAAGAACGCATGTGTGCAAGTCCGTGCGTATGTGTGTGCGTGTGTGTCACGCCCGGTGTGCCGATGTCATAGCAAACCGCTGTGCTGAGAAGGTCAAAACGGATTGGTGTCCCCCTCTATAACCAGTATCACCTCTCCTCCTGACAGACGGAGAGAAAAGAGGAGCGCTGTCAAATCAGAATGTGAATGATGGCGGATGATAGAAGTGAGAGACGCACACACACAGCAACACACATCACCAATACTGCAGATGTCTGTGTATGGATGAATATATCTGTGATCTCTTTCACTATTCCCAGGCTGTGGTCCTGTCCTGTGTGGCCAAAGAGTCTGGAGAGGAACTGGGTTTTAAGGGATAACGGGCTTTATCACAAACATGTGACCTTCGGTCAATCTAGCTGTTCTGCTGGCGTGAAGATTTTATTTCATATCTAGGAACATGTGAACACACGTGAAAGGAGTTTAAAACATGCAGAAAGATTTGTTTGCAATGGATGGATAGGCTGCAAAACATCTTCAGAACTAGAGATCGATTGGGGACGACTTAACGTTTTTAAAAAGTTTTTTTTTTTTAAATGCTAAAGTGATGACCTTTTTAGGAGTCTTAATTTTCCACAGACAACTTCGATCAATCCCTCTATCCTTCCATCCATCCATACATCAATAACTCAATCTATTCATTTTTCCATCCTTCCATTCATCTATTCCTCCATCAACTCATCCATCTCTATCCTTCTGTCCATACAACTATTCATCCATCCCACCATCCATCTATGCAATCCTTACATCCACCCCTTTATCTTTCTTTTCATCCATCCATCCCTCCATCTATTCATACATTCATGGATCCAGCATCCATCTATCCTTCCATCCATCCTTCTCTCCACCATTCATTCTATCAACCATCCCAAACTAAATCCATCCCATCTATTCATTCATCCATCCATCCCTGCATCCCGATCTCTCCTTTCCTCCCTCCATCTATCTATACATTCATAAATTCATCATCAATCCATCCCCTCCCTCCATCTATCTATCCTTACATTAATCATTCTATCATTCATCCATCACTAAATCCATCCCATATATTCCTCCATCCATCCATCCTTCTGGCCCTCTAATCCTTAAACCATCCTTCTGTCCATCTATTCACTTCTGCATCTATCTATCCCTCAATCTATTCATCCATTTATCCCTCCATCCATCTATCTATCTATAAATACATTCAGCCATCATTAATAACTACTTTATGTTGATGTATCCTGAGACTAACCCCAGCATAAGGCATTTCATGAGGGAGTCCACTCTGGAAGGTGCACTAGTCTATCTCAGGACAATGCACACGAACACACACGCACGCACGCACGCACGCACGCACACACACAGCATATTTCTGGACAATGAGATGAATTGGAAAACCTAAAAAAACCCACCAATGAGAAAATCCACTCCAACCGTTATAGACACTTCCCCTTATCTATAACTGGATGTTTATTTTTATCAGAAAAAAACAAAAACAACACATTTGAATATATTCATGATAAGACTTAGATAATGTGGCGCATCCGCTGTAAAGGAACTACTGCTGTAGAAATGACACAATATTAGTTCTAGCGCACTGAAATGAATAAACCTGTAGATCAATGAAACTCAAAACTACTGTCAGAGCTTCTGATATAGAAATGAACCTATAGAGAAATGAATTATAAAAATGTATTTCTCGAGCAGTCAGAATAAAGAATTCTACAGAGCTGTGGTTAAAAATACATGCATCAGAAACCCTGCATACCCTTTTCGGTGAACAGCGGGTCAGCAAAGCGGGAGCGCTAATGCCACTGTCGTCGTCCATCTGTGTGCTAAATGCCATCCCAGTACTCACTTCACCAGAAATAACCCTCTTAAGAAAGTGTCTCCTAAGAAGCTGCCTCTTGATGCTTTATTCGGATTTTTTTTTATCAAGTCCAATTAAAACGTGATCTTTTAAAATTGGCCAAGTTTCATTATGGAAAAAAAATTATAAATCTAAACTAGATTATTCTTATTGAAATTGCTCTTGCAGTTAATGTAATTATTATAAAATCTTACCAATTAAGAATTATTAATGTCAAATGAAAAAGTCAACAACACGTCATATGTTTAACTTAATAATTAAAAAATAAGACAATATGCAGTAACGTACCGGAAAACAAATTTCGGTTTTTACATAAATAGGCATGATCTTTACAGAAGTC
>JAOTRS010000019.1:13721848-13733214 GCA_028565755.1 Dinotopterus cunningtoni
ATCATGTACAGTATTATTAATGAATTAAATTAATTACAGTTGTAGCAGTGCGCACTAATTAGAGAGGTACAATTAAAACTACAAAGGCAACATTAACAATATTTAATAAACAATCACATTCAGGGATCATTAGATATTGGAAATGATTAAGTGCAGATAGTTTTGTCCTTTTTTTTTCTTTTAAGCAAATAAAATATAATTACAACATTCATGTCACCCTCATGAGCATAGTGGATCATTAGCAGCATGGTGGGCAAACATATGGCTCATTCTTTATACAGTATTTTTGTAATTGGTGATTTTTGAGGCTGGTAACTCTAAATGAACTTCTGCAGCAGAGGTAAGTTTTAGATCTTGCTTTCCTGGGATGCTCTTTATGAGAGCCAGTTTCATCATGGTGCTTCATGGGTTTTACAAATGCACTTATAATGTACTCGCAAGAACTTTTCCAGAATAACTAACCTTCATGTCTTAAAAAAAAACAACTACTGTTGTTTTTTTTGTTACTTAATTACCTAATGCCGTATGCGTTATTTTATAAAATATGCGTTATAAAAAAAAAAAAAAATCCAGTATTGCTCTAGAATGTAGAAAATAATTCATTGTGTTTTTGACTGGCACAAAAAATGTATAAACACTACAGCAAAAGAAAAATAGTATGATATATGTTTATATATATTGTAACAAGAATGACACAAATAAACCTGTGATTTTATTATCTTTGTTACAGTAACTTGTATAAATCTAAGTTTATTTATCAAACTAAATTAATAGCCGATTGTATGCATAAATAAAACAGTTTCAAAAATGTTTCCAGAAAAAAAAAAAGTACTTTAAAAGACAGAGTTGCCCAAAGACTAAAATTTATGATAAATAATTCAAGAATGCAGGAAGACTTTTAGCAACACTACAACCTTAATGCTAAAATTAAAATAATACATATACATATATACAGAATCTATAAGACTGACATCATGCCTTTAATTTGTTTATTATGAGGCTTCGAGTATATGGCTCATGTGGCCGTTAATGAGCTGCTATAGGAATGATGTGAATCCATCGTTTATATTACGGTCTTAAATGCTGTTATATAAAACAATTAATTAACACTTTATGACTCAAGAATTCAACCACACTATGCTATAAATATAGTGTTATAGTTAACACATTCCCTGACAAAATAAATAAAAAATACATTTGAGTGTGATGTTATAGCACATACTCATTTCAGCACCCGCAGTGTAAACTGTCTTGCCATGTCCCTCATGTATTCAGTTATGTATATATTTGTATAATTCACTCACATTAATTTTAATATTAATACTAAAGCAGCATCAGAGACAATTTTGCTACCAGTTCTTTCCCCCCTGTACTACGGTTCGATGTGAGCACCGTGGAAAGCTATGTACAGTTAAAAATAGTCTAGAATAGCACACATACAGTATATGTGCAATTTGAAACAGCGCTGGATAAATAAAAGATGCAATGCTGTGAGAAGGAAAAACAGACTACAGACTAAGAGATGAGAAAAAAGGAAGAAGAGAGAATCTAGGAAAGAAAAGTGAGCAGGGAAAAGATTCATAAACAAACAGGTAAGGGAGCAAAGAAAAATTGCTGCTGGAGCCAGAAAACCACGGGAAGAAGGATAGAGTGCAGCAGAACGGAAGGGGACCTTTTCTGCCCTCTCTATCTCTCCTCCTGGATCATCATACCTACTCAGTAGGAGAGGGCGCAGGGAGGACCTCCAGCAGCTGTCCATCTCCTCAGGTCTCAATCTGCATCGCTCTCTATCTAAACAAACTGTCTGGACGAGAGATTGGCCCAGACGGAGCTTTGTTTATCCTGCACCATCTCTCCCCGTGGCTCCTGATCCAGTTGGTGTCTGAGCACACTCTGAACCGGCCTTTGTATATCGATCGTTGCACCTCACACACATACACGCACACACACATATTTGGATGACAGCAAAGGCGAGGAGGAGGAAGAAAGCCTTTCTTGTGGCAGAGGCACGTCCTTGAGGTCAGCGGAGAGCAGGCTGAAGCTGTCCGACGACACATAATTCCTGACATGCTTTTGGCATTAGTATATTAGAGTTTGCCTTTAAATTAGCCCCTTCTTTGTTCCCTCTCTAATAACCTTCTCATCTAGCAAATCAAAAGTCCTCCCCTCCTCTTTTTCCTGAAATATGCTCAGAGGCCAGAAGAACGCCGATCTCTCCGTCACACGGAGCAAATGTTCTTTCACTGCAGTCGAGCTCTAATATGCTTAGCTAACGCTCTGTTCCCGGGAGCCTTTTACTGTAATTTTACAGGAGCCGACGCTAATACCGTAACAGTGGCCCCATCAGCGCTGCTGCGGAATAAAGAAAAAGTCAGAGAGAGAGAGAGAAAGAAAGAGAGAAATGGGTAAAACAGAGTGAAAGTGCTCTGGATAAACCAAAGCAAAAGGCCGATGAAGAGCTCGAGTTCTTAACAAGGGCTGGGTCTCATCCAAATCCCTAACAGAGAGTCTTTCTCTGCTCAATCATAATTTATATACATATAAATAACTTGGCTGCAACTAATAATTGGATTGAAACGTATTAAAAAAAAGGCAAACAAACCAGGAAACCTGCCAAGTGCTGTTTCATATGTGTGTGTATGTGTTTGAGAGAGAGTTTGTTTCTTCTCTGTCTCAGCATGGTTGTTCTGATTGACTGGGTATGGAAGGGTATTAATGGCAGAAATCTGGAGCCGTGTGGGCCGTGGCGGTGGATATAAAACATATTGGCTGAATCACTCAAATGCTAGCTTTTCCGCTTCTGCTTTTAACACAGCCAGCGCTGCAAGAGTGCACCTATTCCTCCCTCAGTCTAGAGAAGTGATAGGCGGAGTTCAGGACAAGGTTAAATAATAATAGCCTTGCTTGTGAATTGTGCACAAGCTTAAATATGTGCTTATCTGACATTCACTTCCCTAATGTACATAAGAGAAATGTCACAGTATGTGTAATACCGAGAATACATTAGAGACCCTTATAGACCATCTCCAATGGATGCTCACCAATTCACAATGTCCCACGTCATAGTCCTAACTATAGATACACTGATCAGCCATTTCATTAGGTACACCTGTTCGACTGCTTGTTAACACAGATATCTAATCGGCCAAATGCATGGTAGCAACTCAATGCATTTAGGCATGTAGACATGGTCAAGACGATCTGCTCAAGTTTAAACTGAGCATCAGGATGGGGAAGAAAGGTGATTTCTGTCACTCAGTTACAAAGCTAAAATCATCTCAAATGGATTTGATGAGCATGGCAATGAGTTCACTGTACTCAAATTATCTCCACAGTGTCTAGATCTCAATCCAATAGAGCACATTCGGGTTGTGATGGAACAGGAGATTTGTATCAAGGACTTGCAGCCGACAAACACAGCAACTGAATGTGGCTCTCATGTCAATATCCTGTGAATGAACAACTCTAAGGAATATTTCCAGCACCTTCTTGAATCTATGGCATGAAGAATCGAGGCAGTTCTAAAGGAAATAGTGGGTCCAAGCCAGTACTAGCAATGTGTAAGTAATGAAGTTACCGGTGAATTTATGTCACCATCAGGGAAATTGCTGAATTATATTAATTAGGCAATAAAACAAAGAAATGAAACATGTGTGAAAGATTAGGTTTGGGCATATAGCTTGCTTTGATGTCTGACTTTTGACAATATGGAAATGTATTTTAATTTTTAATCCTAGCTGTTCATGGATTTCCTAGATCTTGCTGTAAAAACTGTGTTGGGAGAATGGAGGAGTGCTATAGTACAGTAAGTCCCCTACATATGAACGAGTTCCGTTCCATGATCTTGTTCGTAAAGGAAAATTTGTTCACAAGTCCAACAAACATTGTCTAGGTAATAGGATACTAAAATAATTGTCTATACACAATATATTACTGTACAGTGTGCTTTAGAATCATGCCGATGGTTGAACAATTCATGTTAAAAGAATGAGCAATATCTTTCATCTTTTCACCTCGCTCCATTCTCTCAATTATTTTCATTTATTGTCTCCATCGTTATTGCTTGGCGCTTCTTAGCAGTACCAGCTTCATATTTCAGTTAAGGGAAATATTGTCATGTTTGTAGCATTAGTTAGATGGGTTGTTCTTATAAAAGTAGGTGAATATTAGCAAAAATTACACAAGATCGGGACCTGTGTGTCCATAAGAAAAAACACTTCTTAGTGGTTGTTAGTTCCAATTTGCTAGGGAGCATTAGATGAAACTTTTGTGCAATAAAAAATGTCATGTGGCCTGATGTGTTCAGACTCCCTGTTCCAGAGTTATAAATGTGTCAAGGTAAAAAGGGAAGCACATAAAGCGATGCATTGTGCCAACTGTACAAGCCCCTGGAGGCAGTGTTATGATCTGTGGTTGCTACAGTTGGTCAGGTATAGGCTTAGCAAAGTTTTGTGGCAGCTGAAGACCCAAATGCACTGAATGACCAGGTCAATGGAGTCTTTTCTTATGGCTGAGGCATATTCCAGGTCTCAATCATTTTCACCCAAATTGAGCGCTGAATTAAAGCTGAAACAATGGTCACTGAACAAACTGTTTGAGAGTATGAGGATTCTTTTTTTTTGGCCAGGCAGTGTAGCTTTATATTAACCCACTTCAAAGTCAACTTTTCCTCTTCGAGGCTAAAAATCTCAGCTTGGGGAGACCGAAAGCCCATAGTGAAGTTGCCACAAAATCTGTCTTATCCCACATATTATAAAGTCATCTATTTCACAAGTTGTTCCATAAGCGGGAAAAAACACAACAAAGTGATGCACACTCTTGACCTTCGGAAAGGCTACATCAGCAAAAACTAGATTTAGAAGCACACTTGGCATTAGCTGTCCTTTAGGAATTTCTATCCTTTACGTTGTGGATGGCCTTCATATCTATGCGAACATTCTCAGTCAAGGCATTTAGTTGTAACTCTAAAGCTATTGTGGATTCATGGTATTCCCTTCTCTATTAAAAACACACAAGCTGGTAGGATGATAGTCCCATAATTGTTCTTCTTCCTTAGATAGTTTTGACAAATTACGTTTCCATAAAATTTTTTACATTGTCAGTAATTATTAAATACGCTCTAAAAGAGAGTGTCTGAGAGAAAATGTGGCATGCTGAGAAGAAAAAAAAAAATCTAGTGAAGAGCGCTGCTTAGCCAGGAATAAAAAGCTGTTCGGTTTAGTTGTGGAAATCAATGGCGTGTTCTGGGCCTTTTGATATCTGTCAGGTATGATAAAGTTACGAACATGCTGGGAGGTGAAGCACAGGGAGCAACACGACATGCTTAAAACAGTAGTAGACTGCATAGCCAAAGGGTTTTCAGGGCAGTACATATCCCCTGTGCAGAGAAACAGTTTCGCTTTAGTATGATTTGGCATGAGCCTTATTTAATTCTAAGGAGGCGACATATTTTTGGCTGTGTAAGGACCAGAGTAAGGACCTCAACTAGGTAAAAAAAAAAAAAGAAAAATAGATAGAAATGCATTACAATTAATATTTTAATAAAAAGTCTGTGAGGTGGCACGGTAGGTTAGCGTTGTGTCCTCGCACCTCTGGGGTCTTGGTTTGATTCCCGCCTCGGTCTGTGTGCATGGAGTTTTCATGTTCTCCCCGTGCTTGGTTGGTTTCCTCCGGCTACTCCGGTTTCGTCCCACAGTCCAAAGACATGCAAATTAGGCTAATTGATGTTCCCAAATTGCTCATAGTGTGTGCATGTACTGTGTGCCCTGTGATGGATTGGTCACCCTGTATGCAGGATAAAGCGGTATAGGCAATGAGTAAGTGAGGGAAAAAAAGTCTGCTGTCAGGTATCTATCCTGTTATACATTGTGACTATGAATGAAAACATAACATCCCTATTCTGTCTGAGCTTTTCAGTTCTTCTAAACATATCAGGCTAACTAGCAAGGGGAAGTTTGTTAGCATCTGCCACTTTATTCTGTTAACTTTTTTCTTCTAAATAACTTAGTACTTTGGAAAAATATATCTCTTCTGCTGCTTGCTGTATTGCTTGTTGTATCAATTAATATATGTCAGGTTCCATCTGATATCTTGGCTAGTAAAGTCCGGACTGATGATTTAGACGTGTTTAAATCTTTTGGTGCTAAAAGAAACAGCACAGCTAGCATTCAGAAGTGTGTTTTGATACTTTAATCTAGGTCTATAAGGGTTAATTAGTAAAGATTATGACGAAGGATTACAGCTTCTAAGACAATTCAATATCGCTAATATTTCGTATTTTCCACATTTACTTTGCTCGATCAGAGCTTTAAAGCGGAATCTGAATAGTGTTGACTGCAGACGGCTAGCACGGGAGTTTTAATCAGTTTCGTTTTTTTTGACCCCCTCAAAAAATTAATGACTGAAGGAGAGGCTCTCAATCCTTTCAAAATTTCATTAACTTTTACTTGCCCCTCATTAAAGTACAAATGATATTACGAGAAATTCACTTAGCGCCCCCCTTTCAGGGCTTTGCAGGAAAGGAATGTTATAGAGACTTTTTTAAGACATTGGTAAAGTCTTACTTTAAAAGGACATGTTAAAAGCAGGTTTTAATAGATGTAGGTTTCCGGGGCAATACAGTGATGTGACACAAACAGAATTGTGCATTTGAGCAAGGAACGTAAGGCGTCACCATGTTGACCAAAGACAAATGAAGATTACATTACATTTTTGCAATAATTGTTTGCAACAAATGCATTTTTTAAAGCTATTAAGCTTGCATACTAGGTCATTTTGCATTGCCTATCATGTACTAGCACTCTAGTGCTGTAGAGGGCGCTATTAGAAATTCTTGAATACAGAAAGAAGATCAAATGCTGCAAACTGCTGGATGCATATGGTGTGAACAAATGATAAAACATGAAGACAAATATCTGGTTATGAGAAAAGAAAACGATAAATAAGATGCAGGTGGTAGGGGATCAGCATGCTAGTGAAACCTGTACAATACTTGGAATGAATGAGCACGAGCATGCCATGTTTGTAATGTTATGTGGTTTGTTTGTCTATGGAGTTCACCCAGCTTCCAGGTATATGACTTGGCAAGAGAAGCCACCGCATGATGTCCGGTTGCCAAGTATGTCTCATTGTTTGTGGAAGCAGGTAGCATGGTGGCTTAGTGGTTAGCACTATCGCCTTACTTGGAGTTGGGGGTTCAAATCACGCCTCCAGTCCTGTGGGTGAAGTGTCTTTGTGACGAGCTGGCACCTGATCCAGGGTGGGTCCCGATCCTGGAACCATCCCCAGGGAACTAACGGCACAAGTCAGGCTGACTTGTGGCATAGGTTCCCTGGGGATGGTTCCAATATCCCAACGGGCTACACTGATCAGCCATAATATTAATATATAAAAAAAACAACAATAAAAAAACAAAACACCAAGCTCAATATTGTGTAGGTTTCCCTTGTGCCACCACAGTCACAAATGAACCTTAGGTGCCCATGATCCTGTCCTGTCAAGTTTACTGGTATATGTTAACGTTATGGCTAATTGGTGTCGAAAATGTACTGTATAAATGGATGGATGTTTATGGAAGCTAGGCTACATCGCTAAACATATTTTAAAACAGTAGCATGGCAGGTTATTTCACTGATCACAAAACATACTAAGCATGCTAAAATTGCCCCTACTTGGCACATAATTCACTTCTTATAAATAACCCAATGGTACCTTTAAATACCAAAAGATAATGTATCCTGTACAAATGAAGACAATTAATGGATGAAACAGCAGGGGGGGCATGAGGGCTAAACTTAGACCTGTAAGGTGAGAAACAGAGTTAGAACAGTCTGCAGATGTGAAAAATGGAACGAACCAACGAGCAGCTGCACTGCTGGAGGCTGAGGAGGAAGCAACAGCAGCAGCAGCACAAGAAGAAGAATGAATGAATTATAAACTGAAGAAAATGGAAGATGGTTTTGGTTATGTCAGGATGCGAGCTTTTAAGACCCGAGGAAAATGGGGATCTTAGGAACAGAACATACATGACAGAAGACAAATGGACACGCAGATAAAGGAACACAGAAAAGTAAAAGGTAGGCATACCTGGATACTGAGCTGCTCCTGCATCAAAAAAGGGGGAAAGGAAAGGGAGAGAAAGAGAAAAGTGTTAGCAGATTGAGATTCTTATAAAACCCCTGTGCAATTAAACACACTTGAACCAGCAAAGCAAAGGTGTCAAAGAGCTATTCATCCATTATAGCAGTCTTTAAGTGTGTGGGAAGAAAGTGCACTAGGGACATTATCCAAACATGAAAAGAGAAGACATTTCGTGACGTTCTCCTGTCAGAAGCGGAATACCAAAACCAGAAGATTTCATGGCATATTGTAATCAGATGATAAAACAGCAGGAGACATGAATTTTAAACTGGAGAGAGAGAAATTATTCAAGCCCTGCATGAAGTCTCCTGCAGAACATTACCTTAACACATTTGCTGCTTTTTCTCACTCAGGCAAACCCTGAAACTTCATTAATTACAGCGTGTCAACAGCACCTGGGTTCAGCTTCTCCCTCTCTCCAGCCACTGCCACGACTGAGAATCTAAGGGCTGCACTGGAATCCACGGCACCATTTTAAAAAGCACTTACAGCCAAAGAGAGAGTGGATGAATTGTGCTCCGAGTCAGAGCCTGATTAGAAAACCAATTTCCTCCTTCGCATTTTTGCCAAATTTGTGTCCTAGCGGTGCATCCATTAACATTCTTCCTGCAATATGCACAGAGACAGGGAGGCCACAGCTATTCAGTACTGAGCCAAACTTCATGCTCCAGTTCTGTTTCAGAGAATGTCTCCTCTCTTTTGTTACATAGAGCCTATTAAATCAGAGTGACGCTGGCCAAGATAACCGCTGTGGTCTGAGATACGTACCGCAGATATGCATGATGTCATAGGTCTGCCTCACTACTGGAATGCACTCAGGAAATGATATTCCAGCCTGTTGCAATACACAGCGGCATTTGTAAAAGACCACGAAAGATCTTTTAAATTCACTAGATAAGGTGTGGATGTCCATTAATAATTTTTGCAAAAGATGCCAGGTACAAAATTACCATTGACATTGTGTGTCTCAGGTTGCCTGATTATACCTTTTTTTTTTTTAATCTGACAAATGCTGAACTTTTTTAGGATTCATGACATAGGCCCGAGTACAAACACTTAATGATTCAAAGCCACAGGAGATCAGGGGCCACCCTGGAAATCAGTCCCTATATACCCTGACTCTGGTCACGTTAAATAAATGCCACACCTCATAGGAATAATGTTGCATTGGCTTTTCAACCCGGGCCTGCTGGGGCCTAGCTGGCGCTGTTAAGGCCGAAAGATGGCCATGTCACTTCTTTGCACTTCTGCCCCCAATGTAAGGTTAAACGCTCCAGAGGAATGCATTAAGCATGAGTTAGCCCCACACGAGACCAGCTCCTTACTCCAGAATGATAGCTGCATTAACTTGGCGGTCAGCGTGCCTGAGCTGCATTAATGAAGCCTAGTGCTTCTCTTTAACATTCCCATCAACCCAAGAGTACTTCAGATAGACTGCTTGCATGAGGCCTGAACACTAGATACAAATAAAACCACACCAGCAAGAGCTTTGATTAAGAACAGAGAGAAGGGAATGTCAATGAGGCTGAGTGGGACAGGGATGGATAACAACAACCAAACGTTTCACGACCATCATTAGCATAATAAATCAACATTAAAAGATACTACATCTAGCCTAACCTTTTTATACCATATCTAAAGATGCTTTATTACTGCAACCTCTTGAGCAGTCTTTGGGGGCATGGGCTATAAATGAGAGCAAAAGTTGCTCAGGCTTGCACCAGAGGTCTCATAGGTGATTAGTAAGTCCTTCTAGCAATCTCTAGATGAGGCCAAGGCCAAGGATCTGCATCAACCCAATTCGCACTAAGTGGTCAGTGAAGTGTGTATCATACAGCAGTATGAAGAAGAAGATGAAGAAGATCCTCCCCTTTCCAAAACGATCACGATTCCACAGCAGCGACTAGCAGGTGTTAAATTAGACGCGATAAATAAACTCCAACCCAATCATCAATATCATTCTGTAAAGTTTCACCTGACATTCAAGCTCAAAACTGACAAAGGAGAGAAAACAAAAGGAGTTTCCTGACCGAACAAGAAAAACAAAAGCAAATCCGAAACTAAAGGCATATAAAGAGTTTGACAGAGCCCTTGTGGCTTTGCAGAGATCCCATCTTAAGTCAGAGCATCACATCCTTTTCTCTCCACCAGATTTTTTTTTTTTTGTATTTCTCTTTTCCAGTAAGTGAAAAAAAAGGAAGAGATTAAGTTTGGCTGATTTGCAAAAGAGTAACGCAGAAGCTACTCAGTTTAGCTGCTTTAGACTGTGAATGACTGGAGCAAGTGTGTAAACCTGAGCCATAATAGGGAGGGATTTATGGTCTGTCTGCCGGGCTGTGATTAGACACCACTGCTGACACTCTGATAAGCTCCTCATTGATGGGAATATTCACCCTGGTGTCCTCGAGTCACCTCACAGGAGGGAGGGGTGAGGAGAGAAAGACGCTCCTCCAGCATCTGCAACCCCATCAGTCTCTGACTTTGAAGCGACTTTTGAGGTTTCGTACACTTTGAGGGCACTTATTCAGAGATGCCACCATGTCTCCATGAGCTGAACTAAGACAGTAATCCAGCTGGTTTAAAATTCAACATGCAGCACCCGTCTTCTTTTACCGTTCCAAATAATCTCGGGAATTCATTTCCCCAAGAAAATGAAGCCTGCTACTGCTGGCCAGTGGTATGGGGTGCAAACTTTTCCGAAACAGCTGGCCTTTTCAGAAATACTCCAAAGGCTAAAGGTCTTACTTGCTTTCTGGTCGGAATCTACATGCCAGGACCTATTCAGTCATTCAGCACACAGACTGTTGACAGTAGACTACTCACACGGACAGGGGGCTTGAATGGTACAGGCCAGACCTTCATGTAATTAAAAGGTTACGAGAACAGAATCTTTTTTCTTTTTTTTTACCTCAAAGGGAAGTGGATAGAAAGGGCAGGAGTGCGTGGCACGGTCAGCATAGTCTCGACAGGACAGTTCAACCGTGCTATTCTCAAAACCATGCCAATGACAGCCATTTAACCACATCAATTATAAAGGGAGATTCACCCATCAGATATCTTTTAGTGAAGGAGAAAGCTGAGATCAGATCTGAATCTCAGTCTGAATTTCAATTCAAGGTGACATTTGCTATGTACTATACCTCAGTCTTGCCTTCAGAAAAGCCCTCTAGAGGTGCTTTTACTTATGTAGTATTTATTCCATCTGAAACAAACTTGAGTGGAAAACA
>JAOTRS010000019.1:13741878-13757287 GCA_028565755.1 Dinotopterus cunningtoni
ATACCCCCCTAAGGCCCTAAGAATAATACATATGTGCAGGGAGCACGTTCTCTTGCATACACTGGCAAACACTTCTATCGACGGGTATCACAGCTATCAATCAGCCTTAGCTTCTGACAGCGAAGCCGAGAGCACTTCAAAAGGAAAAGCGACATCTGCTGCAAAGCAGCTCTATTTGCTCGGCATCTCGAAGGAGCGCATGGAGTCAGAGGCAGGATTTCGTGACCAACGTCCTTTAACAGCTGAGACAAGGAGAAGACAGACGGGACAGACCAAATATATATTAGGAAACATTGCACATATTCTATTTTGCACACAGTAGCGATATATTCATTTCCAGAAAATGCTTTACACCAGATAACAGCAATGATGGACCAAGTAGTGGGCTAGACCTGGTACTGTATTTCGTATCTATGGAAAGTTATAATGTTTCCCTGACCTATTTCCGGAGGTAAACCCTTAGGGTCTACTACGCCTTTAGGAAAAAAAAAATAGCCCATGGATTTCAAGGAAATAAATCTTACAGTCATGGGTTACTCTCTTTCGCTGTGTTTTTGCATTCATTTCCTCCTAGTTCTTCGACTTTCCCACCTCTCAAAGGTGGACTGGCAACACTAGATTGTCTCTAAATGTGTGAATGTGTCAGTGTATGTGTGGTGCAATGTAATGGTGTCCCAGGGTGTTCTGCAATTATCCAATCAGCCAATCATGTGGCAGCAGAACAAAATCAGGCAGATACAGGTCAAGAGCTTCAGTTAATTTTCACATTAAATATCAGAATGGGGACAATGTATTCTGTGTGATTGTTAGTTTGGCAAGGACGTTGTTACTAGGTTGGCTTGAGTGTTTCTGAAATTGCTGATCTCTGGGAATTTTAACATAGCTTCTAACATAGTTTAAACAATATGGCACCCAAACATTGAGTGAGCATAAAAGCCGTGGCTATAAAAGCCGTGTTGATTGAGAAAGGTCAAAGAAGAAGATCTCGACTCGTTCTACGAGTCAGCAACTCAAGTAACCACTTTTTACAAACGTGGTTAGCAGAAACGCATCTCACAACACATTGAACCTCGAATGTTGAATGTTGAATTTGACCCTCACCAAAACTGGCCAACTGAAGTCTAGAAAAACATGACGATTTTTTAAGTCTTGGGATGGAATGTAGCTGGATTAAGTTGTCAATATAGAAGGAACAGCTCCTCAGTGACACTGTTAGTATTGACCCTCACTTTTAACCTACACTGCTGTTTCGTATTTTCTAATTGTCTACAGGTTTTCTTAGTGGCTGGTCACTTATCATGGGATTTATCTAATTCAGTTGGTATCTGTTAGGCAATAGTCTACTGACTGACTGAGATTTTCATTAGTATATACACAGCTGTTAAACCATTGAGTGATGTTATAAATGATATTATTAACGTAATTAATTTACATTAGAATTCAACTGTCTGCACACACACCCCTATAGACTGCTAGTGTTTTCTATGATCCAAGCATCAGAGCTGGATAACGGCTGATGGAATCAGCTCATGTGTGGGTGGCTGGGAGGCTGACAGTGGCCTGACATTACAGCGCAATTCTGACATATTGCACTTCATTCCTGAACCCGAGTGCCAAAAACAACATCGGATGCCGAGTTTGAGTCCATCACGTCAACAGAGAGAGTTTCGGACAAGAAGATGTCACCACATGCTAAAGACTTTCAGCTGAGCTCTTGACAGGTTATGGCTGATTAAGACATGCTGCAGACACACAGGCAGACAATGGACATGGACCTTATTACCAGCCAAGCCTCTTGTCCTTGAGTGACCAGTGCCAAGCAGACGGCCCTCATACTGGGCTGGGAGCCACAAAATCTTGAGTCCTATTAGTGTAAGTACCTTGTATGAAACTTTGGGAAATTGGCTGTGTCAGATACAGATGTCAACTAGAACCACACTGGACCACAATATTCGATTTCACTAGAGACAACTGAATATGGACATGTTGTCCCTTGGCTGCTGCTGAGTGAAGTTGCCTGAGTAAGTCAAGAGGGTGGAATGGTCTAGGAAGCTGTATTAAGGTGACATTTTTTAGGGTAGTTAAGGATCTGTGCTCCTGATATGAAGTTCAATTCCAGTGCTGGCAACATATCACTTCTGGACACCTGAGCCAGACCCTTACCCCTCTCTGAGACCTGTGCCTGTGCTGTGCCACTTGTTGCACCCAAGCCATGTTCCATCCAGTCTGAAATATATGAAGAAAATAACTTCATATATTTCAAATAACTGCTAGATTGTACACAGACAGCACTGTGGTTTGAATCTCACCTTGGTCTGAGTCCATAGCCTTTGCATGTTCTCTGGTTTCCACGTGCAAAAGTCTGGGTTGACTGGCATTCCAAATTGGTCATAGGGTGTGATTGCGTGTGTGGGTGTATGCCCTGCAATTTGTTGGTATCCCATTTAAGATCTACCCTGTCTTGAGCTCTAAGTTCCCTGTGATAGTTTTTTAGGCCCCCATGACCCTATGGATGATAAAGAAAATGGATAAATGGATGTTAATGTTTATGTGCACAATGAAAAATATGGGCTGATTTACTTTAATTTCTTTTGTGTAATACAAAAGCCTACTATTCCAATATTGATTAACCTCCTTTAAGGAATTAAGCATAAGACACTTATTGTGCAGCTGGTTCTTCAGTTTATTTACAAACTTGAATTATGTAAAGTTTTTGCAATACAAGCTCCTGTGAATTAGCTGTTACCCTTAAAAGAATAAGGTATGTGAAGGAGCACATGGGACATACTTTACTGTCAGAGCAGAAATCAACACCTTCTGAACAATCATTTTCAAGAATTCAAAAGCACTCTGGTACAGGGCCTTTAATTTCCATCACACTTACTCCTTTAGTGTCTATACAATGTCAAAAATGGCCTACAGTGGTTTACTGAAGTCAAAAGATCAGCCTGAATCACCTAGATGAAGGCAAGTCTGTTGATATTTCAGGCACAGAACATTCAGGCCACAAAAGTGTTGTTATCACGAAGGTCGGTTGGAATGAATGTTAGGGAATTATGTATAAATCTTCATAGGTCACAGCATCAACTAGCACTATAAATTCTCTATGAACTGTGTATTCTAAATTGATAGCTTAAAATGGCAAGCCCTCATTGAGCAAACGTCCTCTGTGTGCTCCAATGAAGGGGCCCTTAGCGCATGGCACACTTAGTAAATAGACTTATGGTGTTGTGCATGACATTAAAATACAGCGGAGAGCTTCAGGGAAAGAGAAAGATGTGCTCGCTCTACAAGGCAAAGCCGCAGTGGGTTTATGTAATTGGGCTATTAGCGCTCGAACGGCTACAGCGGCCTACAGCTCCACTCGGAACGCGCTCCCTGGTGAAAACGAGCGACGGTTTCAGGTTCACAACAAGGATGTATTTATCAGCGTTTGAACCCAGTGACTGCTAGACCCTGTGAAGATTTGTAGTCTCCCCAGCATGAAAATGCTGAATTTAGAGGACTCTGTGGCTTTCTGTGTGTCTGCCATCTCTAGATCCTGTTTCAGCCAGGCTAATCCTCCATTTCACATTATGGGAAAAAACGAGGAGCCAACTTTTTAGCGGAGGATTATTTGAAATTCAAATTGACTTTCCTAATTTATTGCAACCAGACGTGCCTGTTTCCAGGAGACAACAGGTATTCTGTCTTTCATCAAAAATGGGATGATCAATCAATTAATTGCACTTGGTCTCTTTCCTCTACACTCTACATACAATGAGAGACAACACTACAACTCTAAAGCGTGTTCTCGCTTTTACCTTTATTATGCTATGTTCTCTTTTTTATTTAGAACACTAAAAATAATAATCTAAATAATAATAATAATACAGTTTATGTAGTCAGGGTTATGTAGTCAAGAAAAGTGTCAAGAAAATCCAAACCAATTTATATTTTCAATACTTTCTTCATAGTATTCCTGATAAAGCTTTTCACATTCTTGGCATCGTCTCAACAAGCTTCATGAGGGACCTTCACCCATAAGGCTTTTCTTAAACTTTCCAAATAGGCCAACTTTCTCGAAGCACATCTATCTTTAGTTTTTAGACCAGTATGTATATTTACGGTGGTGTAGTGGTTAGCGCTGTGGCCTCGCGCCTCCAGGGTTAAGGGTTCGAGTACCTCCTCGGGTGTGTGTTCTCCCCATGCTTGGTGGGTTTCCTTTTGGTGTTCCGGTTTCCGCCCACAGTCTAAAGACATGCAGATTAGGCGAATTTTTGTTTCCAAATTTCCTATAGTGTGTGTGCTAGTGCCCTGCAATGGACTGGCACCCGGTCCAGCATGTTCCCCTTCTAGTACTCTAATGCCTGGCATAGGCTCTAGGCCTCCTGGGACCTTGTACAGTATAACCAGTATCAAGAATAAACGATCGAGGGAGTATGTATTCAAGAACGCTAAACTACACCTGTAACTACATTGAAAATAAAAATAATAATTAAATTATAATAATTAATATTATTAAATTATAATAATTACCAATATTTTTAAAGATTATACACATACTAGTTATTTAAAAATAAGGATATTACAGTGTAAAAAATATTATCATCAAATTAAGTGATTAATGAGTTAATTTTTTATATAGTCAAATTTTTTTATTAAAAGTTTAATATAAAATATATGTATTTAAAATATTTTTTAATGCCTGAGATAATGTGTATTGTGACATTTTACATTTTTATCTTCTATACTGCTTATCCCTGTGCAGGGGTCATAGGTTCCTGAAGCCTATCTAAGGAGACGAGGGGGATGGGCTTCATGCCCTCGTGACCCCTGCAGATGGGATACACCCTGGATAGGGTGCTAATCCATATCCATTGCAGGGCGCGCACACATACTGTACACTACAGGCAATTTGGGAGCGCCGAATAACCTAATCTGCATGTCTTTGGACTGTGGGAGGAAACCGGAGCACCTGGAGGAAACTCACCAAGCACTCGGTTCTAGAGAACATGCAAAATCCACACACACAGACCGAAGGTGGGAAACAAACCCTCACCCTGGAGGCAAGCCCTAAGGTGGGAAACAAACCCTCACCCTGGAGGTGCGAGGCCACAGTGCTAACCACTACACCACTGTGCTGCCTACTTTTAATCACAATATTGATATTATACCTTTCAGTAATAGTTAACTCGCAATAATAGTAATTAATTTAGTTAACTTTTGCAAACGATTAACCACTGATATTTGGTTTCACAGTTTCTATTGAGGGGAAACAAGCAGATACTTTCGAAGTTAAAATGATAGGACCTCATATATTTCACAAAGAAAAGGGAAGTAATAACGAACCCCTTTTCCCTTCTTTTGAGCTACGTGTTCAGCCAGTGCGTCTCATCTTCAAAGCCTTAGTCCTGTACTACTTTGAAGACAAAAGCCAAGGGTATTTAAATATCACCCTTCGGAGAGGAAATGAAATTTTCTGACGTTCTGATAATAAACAGCAGCCGACGCAAAAGCAAAGAAGCTGAAGGAGCTAGTTAGAGGGTATGAAGAGTTTTTGTAAGACCTCTGGCCGATGTATTGAATGAGGGAGGGAGAAAAAGAGAGAGAGAGAGAGACAGAGAGAGAGAGAAAAAGCAAAGTCACATTCTTCTCCTTCAGTCCCATTGCACTGGGTGTGGGTGCCAAGATGATGCATATTACTATACTGGGGCTTAATTTATGGTCAATGCATTTATTGATCTGACAGAACTGAGTGGTTCCAAAGAGGCAGGAGAGAAACGCTGATGAATAGAAGGTCACTGACAAAAATGGACCATGATAAATCAACATCATTCAACAGCCCTGGCTATAATATGAATAAAGTCAGATAGGAGCTACACTGCAAAACTGTCTTATAATATTTATGCCACCGGTGCCATAAGTAGAAAGAAACCTTACATGAAATTATGTTTTGAACATTCATCAAGGTACACGTGTAAAGGTGCATCTATTAATGTTGTGCAGTGGTGCAAGAAATACATCGAGTAGAACGAACAAATATGTCTTCCAACCAACCTAACCACATACACGACATCCACTGACGTAATTTACCGTAAGCAAGATTTAAAGCAATGCCGTGGCGCTATCATAGAGAGAAACACATACGCGTTGAAGCGTCTGCTTTGGTAAACACCTTAAATAGACAGGCGCGGCTTGTGTAAAACAAAACAGGGCGGTCATGTTCAAGGCCGAGTCTAGAAAATATCTGCATAGTTACTCCGCTGCACATTGTTTCTGCTGGAATACCAATATGACGCATGCTTCAGGAAAGTCTTTGCAATACGAATTTGCATTCTGTGAATAAACATCGCTGACCACATATCTGACACCAGGAGCACTTTCATGGGTTGATAAGAGTGAGCCACGGAAAATGGCATGCCATAGTTTTTTTTTTCTGCCCCCCCAGTTAAAGCAAGAAGTCGTCAAATTAAGCACAAGCCCTGTGTACACTAGCCACCCGCTGCTTACAGGATATGAATTTAAATGAAATCCGTGTTTGGTTTTATGGTCGAGGAGACTTGAAATGAAAGCGGGAGAGAGCAGAAAGGCAGCGTGCGGAACCTTTTCTGCAATCCACGTCCTTCCCTTGGGACAGGTAGAATTAATGAGGAGCAGATGGTCGCTCCTTTAAGGTCAGTGCTTTTGCTTCAAAACGCACATCTCTCTGAATCATTAAGCACGTCGGCGGGGCTCTCTGTTGCATAACGTGGACAACGCGTAGGAGTTGCGCTAAACATGAAAAAAAAGTCAGGACTGGTGACGTGAATAACGCATGCAGCGGCGCTGTGTCATGTTGGCAGAACGAATGGCACGCTGGCTCTTGCCGGGAATTGGTGGCTTACCCCGTATCGAGCTCCTTCAAGCCTTTGAAAGGATGCGAGCCAAGAGCCATGTGCTCGGTGGGGTGTGTGGGAAGTGTGTCTGGCTGCAGGGCTCTATTGGGTCCTCTGGGTGTCTTGAGCAGACTCTGCGCCAGTCCGCAGATTCACCACGTGACCCCTGAGCCAGCTGTCCTGGAGCCCTTGTATGCTCTTGGCTGATGTCGTGCGGGCACCTTTTCATTTCCCAGCGTTACACGACCCCCGCCTGCGATGTTTGCATACCGTGCATGAAAAATGGTGCTCGCTGAGCTGTACAGGTGTTTCGACAGGACGGCGCGATAGCTATAAATCAGCTAAAGTGGTGTGCGTTTCAGAACACAAACCTGGCGCGGCACAATAGACCTGACTGCTAAACAGAACTCCGATTTGATTAAGGTCCCATGGAGCAGCTCCAATCAATACTCCTGTGTTATGCATCTAGCCTTGAATAGTTAACTTACATAGTGCAATG
This sequence comes from Dinotopterus cunningtoni, assembly GCA_028565755.1. NCBI lineage: Eukaryota > Metazoa > Chordata > Actinopteri > Siluriformes > Clariidae > Dinotopterus > Dinotopterus cunningtoni. The sequence goes on from JAOTRS010000019.1 coordinate 13,749,235, forward strand.
AATAGCTTCGCTTTTTCAAGCCTCGAGAGGTGCAATTAATACTTGCAGCATTTGCATTTTGCCTGTTTTCAACTCATCATAAAAGAGCAGAGGGTGCGATGCAGAGAATGGAAGCAACAGATGAAAGCTGATGGGGGGAAAAAAGAAAAAAGAACCTACTGTAGAACCTGTTCACAGGTTCTCTGAGGAGGAATAACTGTGTTTGCCTTTATCACACACGCTGCAGCCTCCTGACCTGCTATTGAATAGGAGAAGAGGGAGTTAGCACCATTCTTCCTTTTTTCACTCTAGTCAATAAACCCAGTGAATCACCATGAAGCTGCTCCGCCTGCTTAAGAAGCACTCGTGCATGGGATTTGATCAAACTGTGTTTCTTCCATCAGCAGACCGGAGCTCAATAAACCACACTGGTGACTAGTGGAAAATTATACAGTGGGAAATAGACCATTATATATTTCAGCATGTTTGATTAAAGCTGTGTCTTTTAACTTGCCTGGCTTCTCTGTCAACTGTATTTATAACAACTCCTCAACAGCCGTGCCGCATTTATCTGTTCATCTTCCCCAGCACGTTGTTTTTCTTTTCTTTTAACAGGCACACACACATGCCTGTGCATGCGCACACACACACACACACACACACACACACACACACACAGAGACACACACACACACACACACACACACACAGACACAGACACACAGACACACAGACACACAGACACACACACACACACATACCGTACAAGAGACCATATTTCTACTCGAACACGAAATGAATATTTGATATTGGCACACTACTTCTTCAGTTTCAGGGATAATCTATTATTTGTGTATGCTTTCCAGAGACAGGCCGGCTCTGCTTTAATAGTTTTGATGAATTGCCGAATAGTTTATATTAAAAGGGCAGAAGACGTTACTATCAATCATCTGGAGCTTTTAATTGAGGAGACTGGTTCCCATCTTTTATTCTGCCAGCCCCTCTCTCTCTCTTTCTCTTTCTCTCTCTCTTTTTCTCTTTTAGATCATGAGCGAAGAAGTCAATGCCAAAGCAAATTCCATTGTAGCCTCCACCAGCTGTGGAGCTCGGACCAGAAAACAGGCTCGCCTGCTCGCTGCGCTCTTTAATTTCTAGGATGAATGGAGCTGTGAGCAAATCTCCATGAAGAGATAACCTGATTCAGTTCGTCATTCAGTAGCTGAGTTTTACACGTGCTAGTCTTTGAACCATGACACATAAAACATTGCATCACCAGTGCAATTAAACAAGTCGGACACTAATTCTTTCTAATATCATACTGTATATAGTGTGTGTCCAAAGCCGGATTTATTTTGCATTACATGTGTTAGACATGTTCTCGATACAGGATATGAAAAAACAAACTTGTGCAACTTTTATATTTATCCTTAGGATAGTGCATGCGCTGGTGATAAAAAAGCGTTCAACTTGTGTGCAAAACTTGTTTTAAGTTGATTTAATGGGAGCAGCAGATAAATGAGAGCATTATTAGCAGTGAGAGAATTATCACTCACTCACTCATAGTCTATACCATTTTATCCTGTATTCAGGGTCACGGGGGGCTGGAGCCTATCCTAGGAGACGTAGGGATCAAAAGGAGTGACAGGGTGCCAAACCATCGCAAAACACATACACACACTTACAAACTCATTCACACACTATGGGCAATTTGGGAACACCAGTTAGCCTAATCCGCATCTCTTTGGACTGTGGGAGGAAAACAGAGTACCCAGAGGAAACCCACCAAGCACGGGGAGAACATTTTAATAAACAAAAAGTGACAAAGAAAGAAAGAAAGAAATAAAAAAAAAAAGAAATATGTTCAAACCTTGCAAATCTTACAAAACATGCAGTTACGTATGCTTTTTCGTTTTAATGGAATTTTTGGCTTTTTTCAGACAATATACATTTCATTTGTTTGTTTCAAATTAACATTATGGAAAACAACAGCGTTGGGAATAATGATCATACAGTACCAAAACAACAGAAGCCAAGTCAAGACGAGACAAAACAAGAATAAAACAAGACAAAACAAAAAAAAAAGGATCAAACAAAACAAAGAAATTTGAATGTGAGTCGTCCAAGGAAGAAACGTGTCACCTGCCCCCTGAACATGCATTATTATTATTATATTTTTATGCTGTACAGGGAAAAAGTGAAAATGAAATAGCTAGGGCACATCTATGCTTCCTAAGAAAGGTTCTGGGAAGGTTTGGTCAAATGGGAATGAAGAGTTGAATGAAGAATATGAGGACCCTGACGATGACGCGAGATGATGGATACTGATCACCTATGCTTCACAGGCAGGCGACACAATGAGAAAAAAACTAAACAAAACAGAACAAGACAAAACAAAACAACAGCAGATTGTGCATGTTCTCCCCGGGCTTGGTGGGTTTCCTCCCACTGTCCTAAGACATGCAGATTAGGCTAATTGGCACTCCCAAATTGCTCGTAGTGTGTAAATGAGCTCGTAGTGTGTAAATGTGTGCCCTGCAATAGATTGTAACCCCATCCAGGATGTACTCCGCCTTGTGCCTTTAATGTCCTGGACTAGGCTCCAGGCCTCTCATAACCCTGTATACAGGATAAAGTGGTATAGATGATGAGTAAGTATACTGTACTGTATATCTCCATCTACATAACAGCTACATAAGCAGCGTTAACAGCACCTAACCACAACCAGACACCGAAACTGATTACAAAAGCTACAAAAAATAAATAAATAAAGAAATTTTGCATTAATAATAAGTGTATTATTTTGCTATTATATGTAAGTTTACATATGTTACCCTGGGTTCTATAGTATGTATTGAACCAAGAGACATTAAACATTGTGACTCTGATGCAATTACACAAGTCGGACATCGACGCATTCGAATACCATTTACCTGCTGGATCTAATGTGTGTCCAAATTGTGAGGAATGCACGCTGCGTTTTTCTTTTGTCTCCCATCCTTCTATGGTTGGTATTTAAATCCAGTGCCTTATCACACCAAACCAATGCCTTTCACTTTTCAGCATGGCTGAACATGGAGTCTGGCTCCCTAGAGTAAACGTAATGTCTGTGAAAGATGACAGCTGCTTTGAATACAGGGCTGCTAGTATGTCTGTCATGGCCAAGAGAAACCGCTCGGTCTGAGGTAATGACACTGCAGTGGTGCTGGCGCGTACCATGGAATGAGGCAGTGTGTCAACAGAATGAATTGCAGCATAAAGAGAGTCTCCTCTCCTCATCTCTATCAGTCCGTGCAATCAGCCATGAGCGCTAGTTAGTGTCTCGGGCTTGAGGTCACCAACTATCCGAGAGCCATTAGTGAAAGAGGTAATTTGATTCCGTGCACTGATAACATATTAAATAGTTTAGGAATAGTGCTTAGGCCAAAAAAAAAAAAAAATCCTGCTTACTCCAACAACAAAAGGACTCTTCGGGACGAGTGCCCGTACAGAACGCCGTTTGCTTGATAAAGAGGGGAAATTAAAAGCCGCATGGCTCTGTACAGATAGTGCGTACAGTCTAGCCTCCTGCTCTTGCGCCTCGCTACGTCTTTTGGGGAATGTGTGCTTTCTGATCACATTTCTAAAGGAGTGGATATTGTGTCCATTATTCACCTCCGCTGCCAAAAGACTAACTGTAAGACTCGAATCTAAATGGCATGTCTGCTAAAATCTCATGCCACTCATACATGTCCTCTGGTGTTTTCTTGTTTTTCATTTATTTATTTATTTATTACATCTTTTTTACACTTTTTTTGTGTGTGAGGAAGGGAGTAGTTGTCCAATTTATTTAAACAAAGACAAAATGAAACAACATTCATACTGTATATCCCTGTGGCACTTTAATAGTAGGTTCAATAGATTTATTCTGTGCATCATGCGCATATAAGATGTATTTTATAGATCTATTTTCCACATAAAAGATACATTTTCATTGACTATGTGGATAATATACAGGCGGGCAATATGGAAAGAAAATATATCACAATACAGAAGATATTTTGTTAATACTAGATACTGTACTCTATATAACTTTGTACATGAAGAGCCGACTGTACTGTTATGTGTAAAGAAACCATTCAAGACGGGTAAAATGTGGGATAAGGAATAAAAATGATGAAAGAATGTGTAAAGAAAGGGTGATATTGACATAACTGACTAAAATTTTGTATCTTCTTTATGCCCAGTCCCAAGAAAGCGCAAGTAACAAAATTTAAGTGTAGTTACAGAAAATTTTTTCTCTGGCTTGAAGGTCCCACATTTTATTTATTTATTTATTTTTTTTTTACAATTGTTCACTCTTTAACAACACGCATCTCAGAGCGCCCCCAACATGTATATGTGTGTTAATGCTCTAGCGGAATCACCCCTCAGGTAATGCATTTTACCTCAAACTCACTTTATTTCACTCCTCTTCCAAATGCGCCGGTTCAGTGTCTATGCCAATAAGGTACTACAGCAGGAAACAGCAGAGCAGAGCAACTCACTACGGGTATCTTCTTATATGAGGTCATATATACCTTGTTTAAGCCATGGCCATTGCAAAAATATAGACACAAAAGAGGGAATGCTGGACATAATGAAACCATTTTAAAAAAACAAAATAAATGAATATATTGTTGTTTCGCATCTTGGACAGCTATCAATCATTACTACAATACTATTTTTAAAAAAAGTTTTCCATGTCCTTCAATATATGATGCTCTGGCTGTAGCCTTTATTTCCTCTCAGTGTTTTTTCCTCTACAACTGATACTTGCCATTTCCATCACCCAAATCTGCAAGCACTAAAACGTTTTCCCGCACAAAATCCCTCAAATTCAAACCTGCCCATTGTCATGTTTTCACTCCTCCTCGGATCATTTCAGCTCAGCTCCATTCTGACATCTCCATCCAGACGGACCATCTTACAGTCTGTCCCTTTTCTGGCTCCTTTTTTTTTTTTTCCTGAAGCCCTGTCACTACCTAATATAAAGATTTGAAGCTCTGAATGTGTGAAGAGGTCCTCCAGACGAATGCTGAAAAGCAATGGAGATCTTTAATGCCACTGAAATGTGAATGCAACTCATCCACTTCTTGCAGCCAGGTATGACGGCGCATTTCATACTGACCACCCAGGATATTTTTATAGAACTTCAACCAAGTACCTATAGTAAAGGCTGTCCACTGCAGAGCGATCCTGGCAGCACTCCTGGGCAGTTATTTTCAGTTATAGAAGAGGAGGGATCTATATCATAAATGAATTGACATCATGGCGTTTCAGATATGGAAATGTAACAGGAGTTGAAACAATGCAAACTTCACGCACACTGAGGTGGGAATCGAACCCTCAAACCTGGAAATGCAAGGCCACAGTGCTAACCACTACGCCACTGTGCCACACGCACACAATAAGAGACTGGGTTAGAATTACCCAAAAACTCAGAGAACAGCTACAAACACGGTCATGCCGATGACGAAACGTGAGCAAAACGAGCTAATTGACGGAAGTATGTTTTGAAGAATGTTGGTTCTTTACACCAGATCTTGGTGATTGATGGCGCAAGAATGTAGTCATTTCTCTTAATCGCAGGTCTTTAGATAATCTCCATCTGGCATTGAGAACATGTTACCGCACATTCTGTTAAGAGAATTCAGCCAAGATTTTATTACTATGAGATTTTTATTAATCCTATAATGCTGCTTTAATCGCATAGTCTAAACCCACTTAACAGAGTGGTTAATATCAGCGTATGAGTCATTATAAGTATCTGATAGGCCGGGCAATACAGCTTTATGCACTTCACATTTGAAGCAATGGGCTGTCTCCGCACTCCATTCCGTTTATTCAACAGACCGAGCTCCCAATGGGCTCCCTTATCATTTGCCTTGGTGGAAGTCTATGGTAATACGCTCCTGCCTATTGATTAGCTGCCATTTCCTCCATGCACTGAGCCAAGCCTCAATGCACTCGCTTCAGGGACCTAGCCACTGAAATGCCATCTCTCAAATAATTAAGCATATCCCATGCTTTTCCTGCTGTCTCTATAGATTTCTATAGATTGGTCAGTCTTGAGTTCAGCACAGTGCACGGAGCCCGTGGAAGTCTGTGAGCTTTGGGGCAGGCGGTAATGCATGCCACGGGTTACTGCTAGACTCACAAACCTTCAGCCTCTCCATTCCTAATTGGTCGATGTCTGCAGATGTGCATTTTTTTTTTAGACAAGACCACTGAAAAGCCTCCAACCTCTGTATGACAAGGTTGCCTAAAAACAAACACCCCCTGCCATATGGATTTGAGCACCTGTGCGTCTGCAAACACAGTAATACACACAGACATAAACACACACAAAAAAACACACATTCACAAACACACTTGAACGCTCTCACAAAGGCAGCGTGAGCGCAGGCAGACGAGTGCAGCTTAACCCCTGCTCTGGCGCCATCCATCAGTGTGAAGAATCGGCACGCTTGCGTTGCCTCAGAAAGAGCACTCACACAGACAGGTGGAATTGAGACAAGGTCCGTAACGGAGGCCTAACCCCTACCTTCATCCTTCAAGAGTCATTTTGGATAAAGAGTCTAAAGCCAGACTATAAAAGCATGTTCGGTGTCTACAGCGTGCTTATTTAACTTTGTTATAGATATATAAGGTTAGAGTTGTTAACAAGTAAAGGAAGCATACAGTTGCCTGCTAAGCATTGTGCAAACTGCATGTGAAAATATCAGTACAAACTGTACAAGAACAGTTTTAGTAGGCATGCCTTAAAAAAATTGAATTTAACTGTAATTATATTGTATTATTAATTGAACCAATATAATTAATTGAATCTGATCCTAGTATGACATAATACCAAACTATGTGATGAGCAGTGTTGGCAACTTACTGACTTGTTTGCTACATTTGTTGATTTTTTCAGACATGTTTACATTTTTTTTTTATTTAATTTAAAAAATCCTAATAACAAATCTTGGGCCTTTTTAGCAGATATTAGGACCTCTCTCTATCCATTTCATATCACAGCTGCTAGTTAATATGAATTATAACCACTAGTCTCAATGGGTCCCATCAGTTATCACCACTAATCTTAGTAATCAATCAGAGATCAGAACTAGTCTTAATGACCAATTACTGATCAGCAGAGGAAGTCTCAATGACCAATCACGGGTCACCACTAATCTTAATGACCAATCACGGATCACCACGAGTCTCAATGACCAATCAATGATTCCCACTAGTCTCCATGACCCATCACTAATCACCAATGGAATGGTTTAAAACAAAATCTCAATGACCAATCACTTATCACAAATAGTCTTAATGACGAATCCCAGATCAACAGAAGTCTCAATGGCCAATCACAGGTCACCACTAATCTTAATGACTAATAATGGGTCACCACTAGTCTCAACATCTAATCAATGATCACGACTAGTCTTAATGGGTCCCGTCAGTAATCACCACTAATCTCAATGATCAATCACTGATCACAACTAGTCTTAATGACCAATCCCTGATTACCAGAAGTCTCAATGACCAATCAAGGGTCACCACTAGTCTCAATGACCAATCACCAATCACTGACCAATTAGGTCACCATTACCAACAACCACTGTTCCTAAATGACCAAAATACTAATTAAAATTTTACAATAAATGAAAAAATAATAAAATCATTGATCTTCAATGTACCCAATAACCAAATTAAGAGGCATCTCCAAACTCTGAGCATCTCTTTTCAGCTACTGTATATTAGCCTAGTATATAGAGTATCTTCAAAAACTTAGCATTTGGTATATTAGTAAGAAAAAATTCCATAGTACTATACTTACATGGAAATATTGGCAACTTTTACATGAACAAGAAATAATTATTGTGTCATTCTTAAGGTCTTAGGAACATTAGGAAAGTTTTATGTCAAAAGTCATGAAACCACCAAACTAGTCTGAGCAGTCCACCTGCTCAACAAAAGTTAAAAAAGGAAAATACAGTGGCTTGCAAAAGTATTCGGCCCCCTTGAACTTTTCCACATTTTGTCACATTACAGCCACAAACATGAA
>JAOTRS010000019.1:13757387-13767444 GCA_028565755.1 Dinotopterus cunningtoni
TCATGTTTGTGGCTGTAATGTGACAAAATGTGGAAAAGTTCAAGGGGGCCGAATACTTTTGCAAGCCACTGTATAAGCTTCTAATACACAAATTACAATCATAAAAAAGACATTTTAAGTGGTGTGCGGTGATGGCATGTTGTGCCGACCCAATTTTCCACATGCCACACCACTATCTTTACTCAATTTAAGCACGTATATCGCTCTGTCATTGGCAATCATCAAATTAATATGACGAGCAAACACAGGAGCAGCATGCAGCAGCACCAGGCCTACAGATTTGTGTGCAGCTGTCAAGGACAATCACAGAAAAACAGACCTGTGCAACTTGAGTATGCAGCTGTGATGCTGCGAGTGGCACATGCTGCAGAGGACCATATACGCATATAGTGTTTATGCATGATATATTATATACAAAACCTTTTAAAAAGGACTAGCCTTTAGTTATTTTTAAACTCCTTCTCTGTGTAATCTCTCCAGCGCTCCTGGTGTTCTTTCTTCCAGTCTCTAAATAATACAAAACTGAAATTATTATATAACCAGCCCAATAAGTGTTTCCTCTAGGAAAAAATAAATTGGAAAAAAAGAATACATTAAGAACATGCATTTGCTTAAAAATGTTTTAAAAAATAATAATAATAAAAAAAAGTTATGAGGAGATAAACAGTCTCCTAAACACTAGAGGACTGCAGATCATCAACATTTCATCAGAAAGTGCATCTGAAAGACAGCCACACCATGCACCAGACTTTTGCAGCTTCTGTGGTAGGAAAAAAATTAAGTTCTGACTGCTAAGAGTAATATCTGACAGATGAAATAAAAAAACACAAATCAGAATAAGTACATAATTAAAGCCTGGATAGTCTAGGAATAAACTAGTTAGGATATTAGTTTCATCTGTAAATGTCACGTTTGTGTAACATTGGCATCATGTTTGTATAAATCACTTGAGGAACATTATGTAAAGATAAGCATCATATTTGTATAAAGTAAGAATACCTACAGTATTGTGATTTATAACATAAGCATTGTCTGTGTAAAATAGGTATTGTCTGTGCAAGATACTGTAAGCATCGTCTTTGTGTAAAAGAAGAACTGTCTCCTTGTGTAAAGTAGGTATTGTGTTTTGTAAAGTAAGCAGTGTTTTTGTATAAAGTAGGTATTGTTTTTGTGTAAAGTGAGCATTGTATGTGTGTAAAGTAGGTATTGTGTTTTAAAAAGCAAGCATCATATTTGAGTAAAGTGAGCATCGTATTCGTGTAAAGTAGAAATTGTGTTTTGTAAAGTAAGCATCGTCTTTGTGCAAATTAGATAGTTATTGTGTAAAATAAGCATCATCTTTGTATAAAGTAGGTATTGTTTTATGTAAAGTAAGCATTGTTTTTGTGTAAAGTAGGTATTGTGTTTTGTAAAGTGACTGTTGTCTAAAGTAGGTATTTTATTTTTGTGTAAAGTAAGCATCATTTTTGTGTTAAGTAGGTATTGTGTTTGTGTAATGTAAGAATCATCTTTGTGTAAAAAGTAAGCATAGTTTTTATGTAAAGTAGGCACTGTTTGTGTAAAGTAAGCATTATCTCCTTCTGTAAAGTAGGTATTGTGTTGTGTAAAGTAAGCATCGTCTTTGTGTCAAGTAGGTATTGTAAAGCAATCATTGTCTTTGTGTAAAGTAAGCATCGTCTTTGTATACATTTACATTTAAGCATCTGGCAGATGACCTTATCCAGACTTACATTTTATCCAATTTTTTACATCTGAACAAGTTGAAGGGCCTTGTTTAAATGGCAACCTGGTGGTGCTGCGGTTTAAACCTGGGACCTTCAAGCAATAGTCCAACGCCTTAACCACTGAGCTACCCTGATCCCTCTGTGTAAAACAGGTATTGTGTTTGTGTAAGTTATGCATCATCGTTGTGTAACGTAATCATCTTTTTTGTGTAAAATAGGTATTGTTTCTGTATAAACTAAGCATCATTTTTATGTAAAGTAGGTATTGTGCTTGTTTAAAGTAAGCATCCTTTAGGGAGGGGGTTACTTAGCGCTCTCACATGAATCACAGCTCTACAACCAATCATAGGCATCTGTGAGTGCACGCAAGTGGAAGGAGCAGATAGCGCTGTTCCCCATTGTGTTACGGAGCCCCTAATGGTGCTGCCATCACCTGGCTTGGGGGAAACACATGATAGTCTTTACCATCCCTTACTGGTAATAGCAGCTTTAATGTGGGAGCCCCCTAGTGACAGGTTGGAGTTGGACACCACTAAATTGGGTAGAAAAACAAATACAAGTTAGAAAGCAGCTCGGGTCAGCCAGGACATAGCACCCCTGGGGCAGAGAGGGTTAAAGGCTAGCTCAAGGGCTCAACATTGCCAGCTTGGCGGTGCTAAGGCTTGAACTCCTAACCTTCCAGTCAGTAACTTAGAGACTTAATCGTTTCAGCCACCACTGCCCCTATAAAGTAACCATTGTCCTAGAGTAAAGTAGGAATCCCATGACATTTATTCAATATATTAGCATCATAATGTAAGCTTTACATTCATGTAATGCTGTTGGTCTTTCGGCTGCTTCCGGCAAGGGGTCGCCACAGGGGACCATCTGGTCCACACATACAAGCTTAGCACAGGTTTTACACCGTATGCCCTTCCTGACACTACCCTCACATTTGATTTAGGCTTGGGACCGGCACTGCATCCAGTGGCTGGGATTTAAACCCAGGCCTTCCACATGGCAGACAAAACACATACCACTGAGCCACCAGTGCCCTCAGAAGAAAAATTAAGAGTATTTTCACACAAAAAGTGCGTAAGAAATTACAGGATTGGGACTAAACAGTTGTGTGGACATAAAAAAAAACACTTGCTAATAAGGGCAATCAGAAAAGGGTAATTAACTAGGGAGCATAAAGATCAAACTTTGGAGTAATGGAAAAAATTGTGCAACACAAATGTGAGACTTGGGACCAATGTGACACTTGTTACAAAAACTGTAACAATAAAGTGATTATACATAACATACTGTATGTAACATACATAAGTGGCACATTCCTGTGTGTCGTTAGACTCGTATAACGGTCATGTAAGTCGTCGAGCCACCTTATACTACCTATGTTCTATAAACGCTACCAACACGAATCAAGCAACAGTGTTGATGAAACAGGAAGTGTGTGGACAGTGACGAGACCATTCACAAAGATAAACAGCACATTTATTTTTATTCTGGATTCCCATGTTGGTGTAAAAAGCATCATTACTGAACAACCCGTTGACTCTGATTTGACAAATAGTTCACAACATACAGTCGCACGGTATAGTAAGTAGGGATATGTGATATAATTAGATTTCCATGGAGTTTATAGTTTATGCATGTAGCAAGGGAAAAAAGAACATTGCAGGTGTTAAAAATTTCCGCAATAGCATTTTATATGCGGATGAGCCGCATTATAACAGAAGGGTGTGTGTTCATTGAGACGTGTGAGACGGGAAATAGAAAAACGTGAGAGAAATTATTTCTATGTAGTTTGTCACAAGATCATATAATCAAAGAAACATGCTCTTATAGACCCATGCATTAATAAGCACTTTAACAAAGACGGGGGCTTGAAAACGAGGGTCTGCCATTAAAAGGAAATTAATTGATGTTTTGATAATGGTCGCCTTTCATTCCTGCCTCGTGGTCTGTGTGCATGTAGTCCACGTGTTGGTGGGTTCCCTCCAGGTACTCCGGTTTCCTCCCACAGTCCAAAGACATGCAGATCAGGCTAAATGGCGTTCCCAAATTGCCTGTAGCATGTGAATGTTGACTGGAGTCTTACCACAATCGTTAAAAGGAGAAAAAATAAAATGGTAATCGCCAATGGCCTCCACGGTCTCTAGTTGGAATACAGAGGTTCCTAGATGGCTGTGGGATAGTGGTTAGCACTGTCACCTTTCACCTCCAGGGTTTCTGATGGTCAAAGTATAAAAAACATATTTGCATTATACTTATCTAGGTGTCCATTGAATATTTTTACCTCTGTGCTGGGTCTTAGGGTAAAAAAGTTTTAGAAACCCCACAAAAATCTCCACGTAAACTTGCTTGTCTTTTCATGCTGTATGCAGCGAATGAATCTTCAACAAGATCATAAGGTCATGCCTTACACTTCCACCAACTACCGTTGCACAGTTACCATCTCCATCCCGTCTCGCCCCCATGCAGGGCCCCTAATAAATACCACTGCTTTGGATATGCGATGAGTCAACCCCTGAGGGCGGATTTCTCAACGACCAGCCTCGCGCATTTCAAATATTCTCTTCAAAAATAATTGGCACGTGTCACCGGCGATAAGAAAGGTGGTTTTTAGTAATCCTGGACATGTTCTCAGGACATATGGGAGCTTATCATGTCTGTTAAATGTCAAACTGAATTACACAGGGTCGTGCTATACCCGCGGCTATACAGAAAGAATGCTTTTACGGCAATAATATGGATTTGAAGAGATTAAGCGTGCTCGGAGTGTTTACTGTAAAGCTCTTAGTGCTTTTTTTGGGACGCCCATCTATGGAGTAGATGAAAATGTTTAAATCTAAGCAGCCTGTAGAGAAATATGCTTGTGTAGCATTACCAGGGAGTCATCTCCCCTCCTACTCGAACTGTACTCCCTCAGAAATATTTGATTAACTCGGAAATTTATAGCACGGTGTCCTAAACGCACCGCTCGAGTTCGTTTTTCATTTTCAGGCTGCATCCGTCAACTGCATGAATACAAAGGACAAGAACGCAGCCCCGGGCGGTTTCAACTCCGCTGCCAACACTGCTAAATGGCCCCCGTGCCCATATGGATCGCCACGGTTTGCAATTAGCCAGCTGAATTGTGGCTCGAAAGTACCGCGCTGTTTATTCTGCAAAGCTCCAGGCTTACAACATGGCATTCATGTGAGTGTGAGTGGGTTGGGGAAGGTGGGGATGTGTAGTATGACCGAAGTTCTTCAAAGGAACTGTTGGAAGTGGTCGTTGTGCTGGCTGGACGCCAATGCATCAAAGGCCTGGCAGACCTGCAAGAGAGGTAGCTTTAAAGGGAAAAAAAAAAAAGAATGGACTTGCACATCTCTAGGAGTTTATTGCCTTTGGGTGCTCTGGCTTTTCATTTGGGGACGAGGCCACTGTGTGAGACGAGGGACGCAGATGTAGAGATGAAAGACAAGCCAGACTGGTTCATACTGTGAGTCTACGATAGGTACAGTGCACATTGTAAAAAATCATTAAAGTGTGTGCTCTTCCAGCTGACCTCTCTCTGTAACAGTCTACCAGTGGGGGAGTCACAGCCAGAAGGTTTATGAGAGTGTGTATGTGTGTGTGTACGTGTGTGAGTCTGAAGCTAGTGCCGGCGAGGTGGACCCAAGCCAGTGTCATCTGGGGAGCATCTTTCAGACACAGCGAGTGATCAGACAGGACCGAAATTGGAGATGTGCTGCCCGTGATCTGGGCCAGTGCTACTGGCCAATTAAAAAACGTGAAAGAAAGGTAGACAGATGTGTGTCTCAGTAAGGCAGGACAGCGAAGACGCGAGAACGCAGGGAGCTGCCGAGCTTTGATCAGGCTCCGCTGGGCACGGCTCAGCCACTCCTGGGACACGACCATTACTTCCTCTTACAAGTCCCAATCTGACAGGTGGAACTCTGCAAACAGACGCCAATCCCACAGCAGTGTGCAAGATCTGCAGCCAATTATCAAATCAGGAGAATGGAGTCATCTCCTTGAAGGACTTTAACCAAAAAAGGACTCCTGGGACATGGGGGTGGTGAGAGAAGCTGCACGGAGATGTGTGCCACAAGAGGCTTGACTCTTTTTTTCTTGTCTTTGGAGTAAATTATTAAATTTAGTCTGGTTCAAAATGCTAAAAGTAAAAACAAAACTTTAACATCACATCAGCTCTTTTTTTTTCTTTTAAATAAGTAAACACATGTTGTGTGTCAAAACTGATAGCATCCCAGATGCACAATAGCAAAACCCGGCAGCTGCTCATCTGTTGCTGTCTTGGTCACAGCATGAACCAGAACAAAATAATAGGGGGAGAAAATTGTTTGAACACAGTTTGTATGACAGTGTTCACTCAGGGCAATAAGGACACACTGATAGCATTATGGCTAAATACTATTATGTTATGTTAGCACTTATGATACTTTCAGGGATTATTGTAATAACAATATTTTCTATATTGAAAAATCATAGCTGTTACAAAGTAACAAAAAAAAAACTACCAGAAGCCAGTTCTAAGAGCAATGAATGTTGTGTGTTCAAGTCCCAGGAACATTAAGCTGTTATGGTTGGCTAGGATCTTGAACTTTTACTTGTATCCTGCAATGAACACATGCATTTGATTGTGTATTATTTTAGACAACATTACAATATTACAGTTGTTGCTGGTCTATTTATTCTGCACATTTGATTTGGCAGTTCGAAAGTTTTTACTCTGGATGCCTATTTTGTCCCCTGTCTCTAAATTTTACAATACTATACTACCAAATAGAAACTGCAACTTTGATGGTGCTCCTTATAGGCTCCCTTATGGTTGAGTTACCGAGGTACACATTGAGACCATTTGATTACAGGCTAATCACCGTAAAAACTATAAAAACCCAATAAGCCTGCAGACCCTTGGCTATGCACTTCCAGGCCCCTGTGCATCCCTAGACCTCACTTTAAGAGCCACTAGACTAGAGTCCCAGGGGCTACATCTTGTAAATCCTTTTATGGGCTGTTTTTCACTGAGAAAACAATGGCATGGTTAATCAGATTAGCTATTATCACACAAGTAGGCATAACGAGGCATATTTAACCACTACAGACGGTCTTGTGAATCTGAACAGTGCTATTCAGGCTGTAGTCCAGATCTGCACACGGCATGAGAGTGCATCATACTTCCATTTCATGAAATGATGAAAAAGCTCCTTTTTAACAGGAGAATGCAAGTGCGAAAGACTTTTCGAGGTGAAAACTCAATCTTTCCCCCCCAGAGTCTTGTGCCTGTGTGGAAGGACAGATAAAAACTCTTCACACTTCTCTGCATGCGCATACAGTACTTATCTGCAGGACCATAAGCAGCTACTGTAAAATCTGCCCTTTTCACTGTCTGTGTTGCATACGCTGACTGGACCAGCACTACTCATCCTTACTCTGCAATTAGTAACGGGTGAATGCAAAATCAACGTTTCACTTTTTCCTCAAAATCCTCATTTTTTAGCCGCTTCTTCCTGGCCGCCAGACTCAGCAGCCAGGGCAACGTTGAAGGTACTTAGCACATCTTAAGAAGGCTAAAAATACCTTTTGCAGAAGTCTCGGCCTGTGTACAGGGAGCCGCTGATTGACACGAGACATGTCCGTATGTGAGGAGCAGAGAGGAAACATGCCTTTACAGCAGCCTCTTGATATGAGTGGCTGTGTCAACCTCCGGAAGAGCATTCTTATGTCTGAGCCGACACATGCCAGTCAAAAGAAAGAGGAATGATCTCAATCAAGTATAGAAACCCTGTACATACAGTACCCACACAGCTTCGTATGCCTACGTCGCTCAACCACAGCACCACTGAATTCTCACTTGTGATTGATCAAAGGGTGTGTGTTGCTTTTCTGTGACACAGTAGCTCTGAAAATAGTTTACATTAATGCACCTATTATCGTTTCTATAGTAACAGATTATGCACAGCGACTTAAAATAGCAGTTGTTCACATACTCTAAGACTACATATATATAGGAAACCTACATACACATATAAGAAAAGAGAGTTTGGTGATGGAATAACTGTTTATAGCCATGTATACATATATACGTGAGAACAGGAAATAACATATTTCACAGATGTTCCACAACAATTCTAAAATTGATGTTGTATTGTTCTTCAGTAAACATAGATTAAAAATGTTTGCAAACTGCTGTGGGTTGAAGACATAAGAACATGCTGTTTGTTTAAATAATCAACTTTAGAGTGGTAAGTTTAACTTTAAGCTTCAAGTAAGGCAACATTACAACATGAATTATTTTTCCTCTATTTTACTCTTTACATAACTATGCTCTATGAACTTGGGCTGCAATATGACTGTGCTGCAATTTATTCTTGAGGTGTAAAAGGGCCAATATGTGTCAGGCCGAGGACATTAAAAACGGGAAGTTTAAAATATGATGTTGGCATCGCAAAGTTGGCTAAATATGGATTTTAGGAAGAAAAAAAAAGCATAGTGCGGGAGTATGCTCTGACACAAATAGACATCTATTTCTAAGTTATTACAGCCTACATATTAAGTTTAAGGTTTTATAAGGAGGTTTATGACAGAAAATGAGGAAAAAGGAATAAGAATAGGGGTAAAGAAGGAGGTCATTAGAATGAAAATCAGTGCTATAATATTTGCCTGAGGCTTTATATCAAATTGACTGGTTTTGGCCTACAAAAGTGGGAGCATTTTGGATCGATGCCTATAGGAGCTCAATGAGCAAAACTATGACATGTGGGAGGAAGCAGAGTGAGACAGAAGTGGGCTAGCGTGATTGGAAAGGGTTTGCAAAACAATCACGCTTCATATCACGTTAGTCAGTTGTAGTTTTGTGGCCTTTGTTTCTTTAGTTTGGCACTGAAGCTAGCTAATCTACATAAAAAAATTAAATGTTTTGTCTGTACATTGGTCAGAACTCGCTCTTTTAATTATATAATTACTGTACATTTCATACATTGGAGGACACAAAACCAGCCTTAGAAAATGTTCTGTCTGTATGTATGAAAAGTTATGTGCAGGATTTAATAATCTACTGTAAAGTAAGCTACTAATAAGCTACTTGCTCAATGTAAACAAACACCTGCACCAACAGATATTAATTAGAAAAGCTAAACTAAATATTTTTACTGGGATTAGTTAACATTTTTGCCATACAGAAAGACATGTATGTGGGCTTCAACGTGAAATAATAATATTACTGATTACATTAAAGCTGATCAGCTTATTTTTAGCTTTCAATGACGGATACTTAAACTAGTAGCTAATATGTAACATGAATACTACTATTGAGATTAATGTAAATCAAAATATTACATGGTTTTTAAGTAAAATTTTCAGCATGGTTTGTGACACTGTATGAAACTGTTAACTAACAATAAAATGAGGCAATTTCACATAACATAGCTTAAAGCTCTAACTTATTCCCTTACCTCTTAGCACGACTAGCATCAGAGCCCCAGCTGCCAAACAAAATAAAACAAGCTTCAGGCTTTGATTTGGACTTTATGAGGTTTATTTATTTATTTATTTTTGCGCAAATGGAATTACTGATTTAAATAATGTCTTTTAAAATGAGCGTGTGGTGTGTGTTGATTTATTGTGTTAATTTGCACAATGCTAACATGGTAGCTATAACTGTTTAGCAAAAGAGGCACCATAGCTCCAGTGCCAAACTAAAGAATGCAACTTCAGATGCTAAACATGTCATGGCTGATTGGCTATATTAAGGCTAAGGCTAAGGGTGCAGTTTTCTTTCTGTCTTTTGCCTTCTGTCTTCTTTTGGCTTTAATAAATATTGGAGTGTGCTGTGAGCTTCATATTACATTCAGCTTTAGCGCTGAATCAGCAGAAGCAGTTCTTCGATAGCCCATCCTGCACTAGGATTATGTACAAATCTGATTTAAGGAGAATCAGCAAATTAGTTATTTGGATCTAACAAGACCCTTAAAGCCTCTTTACTACGACTGAAAATCCTTAGCATTAGGGTTGTGTGTACAGTAATCAGATGAGAAGCAGAGTCATTTACCATCCCGCAGCAATGGAGTGCTAATGTCAAAGCTAGCTGACAGGGGTAAGCAGGAAAGAGCAGCCTATCGTTAAAAAAAATTAGCCTGTCCGCCCTATCGCCATGTCCAGCACAATTACCAGCCCTGTGGGGTGCCGTCTAAAAAATGTTCCCAGCAGCCTGGGTGATGCCGAGATGGAGAGAGAGAGAGAGGGAGAGAGAGAGAGAGAGGGAGAGAGGGAGGAAAAACAAGGAGAAGCTGGAGGCTCATGTGCAATGCTAACAACGCTGGCACGTCTCTAGGGATGAGCTG
>JAOTRS010000019.1:13770199-13784560 GCA_028565755.1 Dinotopterus cunningtoni
TTACCAGCCCTGTGGGGTGCCGTCTAAAAAATGTTCCCAGCAGCCTGGGTGATGCCGAGATGGAGAGAGAGAGAGAGAGAGAGAGAGAGAGAGAGAGAGAGAGGGAGGGAGAGAGGGAGGGAGGAAAAACAAGGAGAAGCTGGAGGCTCATGTGCAATGCTAACAACGCTGGCACGTCTCTAGGGATGAGCTGAGAGGTTTAAGTGGCCTGAAGGCTGTGTCCAGATCCACAGCCTCACACACACACACCTCACAGGCTCCGTAAAAGCACTTCAGTTCTTACAAACTATGTGAAACAGACATGTGAGAGCAAGAGTGTGTGGTGATTAACAAGCTGAATGTGTCACATAGTAAAAGACAACCTGAGGAACTGTGTGTGGGGAAAAAATGAGCTCGGTTAAGCAGCTTAGGAATGTAGCAAGCTTGAGTAAATTAAAGTTTATGGAAATGTGTTAACATAAAAAATAAAAAAAATAAAAAAAGTTGACACTGGGTAATCTGTCTTTGCAAGCATGTATGGCCTGTATGTGACGTGTAAAGTTCGCCAAGGAGATTAAATTAAACAAAAGAAAGCTGAATTAAATCATATTTGCAATTAACGGCCCCTATATTGCAATCCTGATCAAATAGTCAAATAATTTACAATAGTTTTACTGGTCTTTCTTTTACATCGTGCACTATAAGCCTGTGTTCATTCATGTACAAATCCTTGCCTCACAATAAGACTGTTCCTTGTCGTCAACTAATTGTTTCCTTTATATGTTAATGTGAATACAATTAGAGTCTAAATAAATAAATAAATAAATATGCCAGTGCACCCAAACAGACAATTAAAAATGTATGAATGAGAAGCTTGTAAGGTGCCAGAGTTAGATCATGATTTAAGGGGTGATGCAAAGTCCTGCCATAATCACAATGAAAAAAATCTTTAAAAATATATATATATATTTAAAAAGACACCAGAATGAAGCCACAACAAACTAGCTAGTTAGGTTAGATGTTTAATTAAATGAACATCTCAACAAAAGTTTTAATGTTAGCCAATGACTTACAGATTGCAATCTGGAAGAAAAAAAAAAACAGGCAACAAACCATATGAAAAAACTATATCTACCATACCATATGCAAAATTATAACTAGCATACCATACAGTATGTAAAAACGATACCTAGTATCCCATACGCAAGACTATATCTAGCATACCATATACAAGACTATATCTAGCATACTATACGCAATACTATACCTAGCATAGCATCCAAAATATGCAGTAATCTCTTTATTACAGTTGATATTGAAATGCGTTTGCTACTTATGCTCTGTAAAGCCTTCATAACGGCTCTAATCTGAGGTTTTAAATTGGTGAACTCTAAATGAACTTCTCCACTGCAGCAGAAGTAAGTTTTGGTCTTGCTTTCCTGGGAAGGTCTTCGTGAGAGCCAGTTTCATTTTTACGTGGAACTTGATGGGTTTTGCAAATGCACTTGACAATACTGTTTTTGAAAGAACTTTTCCAGAACAGGTGACCTTTATGTCTTAAAATAACAATGGACTGTTGTTGTTACTTAATTACCGAATGCCATATGTGTTGTCCGAGAATATAGAAAATAAATCCAAACTTTAGTCTGGTACTATACAACTATACCTTGTACCATATGCTAAACTGTATGTAGGAATGGCTAGTTAACTAATTTTACCACAAATATCAAATTTTGCTAAATTAACGGACATGTCTAATAATTAGTCCCCAGGTAAAAAAATAGATATATATTTTCCCAATTTTACAGCTCTTACAAGAATTTCATTTAAAAAAAAAAAAAATCATGCCTGCTTCAGTTCTTAGTTACAGAATGCTGGAATGCTATTTTTGCAACCCTTATTAGAACCCGTTCAATACTTCACTAAACTTTCTGAAACTATTGCCAATAGCCTGAAACCTCATGTTAGTTATTTTGGCTTACAAATGGTACGAGTGGGAGCAGTGTAGCATCCTAACACCATGGCTGACATAAATACTCTTTAAACGCTTGCTGCATCCAGGTGGAGATCTAAGATGTGAGATGTTTTAGCAGATGTCTTAGTGGACTCAGTGGTAGTGAATGGGCAGGGAGCAGAATTTTTCCCAGGGCTCCCACACACGAGCTGAATCACTGAGACTGAGAGAGAGAGAGAGAAAGAGAGAGAGAGAGCTGTGCATAGCCTTAGCTCTTTTAAGTATGCAAGAAAACCATCCTGTCTTCTCCAGGGCCCGGCGAGCATGGTTGCCAGGGTGGCTCCTATCAAGCAGGTGCCACTGAAAGAGCTCAAGCATGTGTGTGAGGGAGCATGGACAGGAAGGACAGGTCTTCCCACGTGCTTTCACTCTTGGTCCTTGGGCTCTGTGGGAGAACTGGCTGCTAAGAATGTCATGTTAGCCACAGCCCAATGGACATGGCTTTTCCAGTGCCTCTGTGTGTGTGTGTGTGTGTTATAACTGCTGCTACTTTTGACTCTTAAAGCAAAGCACTACAGGTAAGCACACACAAAATAAATAACCAAATAAATACATTTAAAAAAATGTTTTGCAGGTATCTTAAATAGATTAACGCACTTTATACGTCATACATTTTTACAAATGATGCTTTATCTAATTAGATATGCATAAATGTGCACATTTTATAAATTGATTTTAGTACTTTCTCTGTGAGCAGTTCAGAGAATGACCTTGATGGAATAGTGTTTACCGAATTATTGCTTAATCTAGAAAACATATCCTTTACGTGCACTCCTTTACATGTGCACAATCATGTGGCACCAAATCACAAGAGCATCGTTTAAAGTTTAGATCAAACATCAGAATAAAGAAATAATGTGATCTCTGTGTCTTTGATTGTGGCACGATTGTTAGTGCCAGATGGGCTCGTTTGAGTATTTCAGCAATTGCTGATCTCCTGGGATTTTCACAAACAACAGTCTCTAGAGTTTACCCAGAATGGAGCGAAAACATTTAACGTCGAGTGAGTGAACATTGGTTGAGTGGAAACCTCTAGTTGATAAGAGAGGTCTGAGGAAACCGCCCAGATTGGTTTGAGGTGTGAGGAGGGCCATAGTACAGTAAGTCACATAATCATTCTTTACAATTGTGGTGATCAGAAAAGCATCCCAGCATGCACAAAACATCAAACATTGAGGTAGATCCCTGTCTACAACATCATTAAACCACATCAGGCTCCACTCCTGCCAGCCAAGACTGAGAATGCGATGCTATTATGGGCCACAGCCTTGCCCAAGCTGGAGAGTTGAAGATTAGAAAACAAATCACATGGTCTATTTCCAGGGTCTAACTATCCAGTTATGCAGTTTATGCACATGATTTCTGATGGGCCTCATATTTTTGTGCTTGACTGACAGGACAGAAGTTTGCTTGCTGCGATGCTTTTTATGCTCACCACAATATTTAAAAAAAGGCTTAGACCAAGTGTAGACCTATCTGGTCACAGGATTTCCCCTCACACCACTGTGTGTAAGCTCCAGAGACTACTGTGTGCGAAAATCCCAGTAGATCAGATCAGATTTCTGAAATACTCGAACCAGCCCATTTGGCACCAACAGCCATGCTTCATTAAAAGAAGACACATACTGTATTGTCCCTATCCTGAGGTTTGATGTGAATATTAGCTTAAGTCCAGTGCTGCCTCAAATTCTTGAGGCTGTAGGTTACTGGGGTTCTAATCAGAAGGTCAGAGGTTTGAGCCCTGGATAAGCTCTGAGGGTGCTGTATCATGATTGACCCTGTGCTCTGACCCCAGATTCCAAACTGGCTTATGTATATATATAATTTTGCTTTGTTGTAAAGTACAAGTAAATAAGTGAATGTTTATCTTAAGCTCCTGTACTTGTATTATTTTTCTGTGCTGCTGCCACATGATTGGCTGATTGGATAACTATAGTGCCTCTTAAAAAATGTATGGAAAAGTCATTTTCCCCCGAATGTATCTTAAAAAAAGTAAAACACATCCATAACTAACTATTTGAACAGTCACAAAATGTTTGTAATTTTTGCCTCTGTATACCAGCACAATGGATTTGAAAGGAAGCAATCAAAATGTGATTAAAGTGTGGACTTTCAGATTTTAATTCAAGGGGTTTACAAGAAGAAAAATAAAGTAAAATTTTATTTTTTTAAAGTAAAAAAAGTCCCTCCATTTTCACAGGCGCAAAAGTAACTGGACAACCGACTGATAAGCAGGTTATTGGCCACTGTTGGCCTGTTTCATATGTATTTCATGACAGATTAAGGAGATTAAAGGTCTGAAGCTGATTCCTAGGGTTGAATTTGCATTCGGTGAAAATGAAAGAAGAAAAATAACAAACATTAGTAGTGGCCATTTTGACTCATTGTCAAAGTCTACACTCACTTAATAGATGCAGATACAGCGGGGTGACCTCAAGATGCTAATGAGGGTAAGACTCAGAGCCAGATCAGAAGGCATCAAATCAGACTTTGCTAAAAAAAAAAAGAAAAAAAAAAAAAAGAAAAGAAAAACATTGTTTTTAAAGCCTGAACATATCTGGAACAAGATTACTTGGCCAGATGAAACCACGATTCACTTGTATCAAAATGACGGAAAAAGAACAGAATGAAAAAGGAAAGAAAGGGCTTATGGTTCAAAGCACACACCTTTTGTGAAACATGGCGAGACAGTGGTATGGCATGGGCGTGCATGGTGAATTAAACTTATACAATTGAGATCTTTTGATCTTTCAAATACTACATCTTGCAGAAATACAGCAGAAAATATATTTAAAAAATATATTATTTGGAAAAACCTAGAAAATGATTGACATGACCAAAATGTAGTGTTTTGCCTTAGTATCTTAAGTGCCTTAAAAAATGAACTTGATTGAAGGCTTCTTGCAATTTTCTTGTAAGGTAACAAGCAGCTGCGAGATGCACAACAGGTCTTTTATCTTAGTGCACACCAGGGATGACACACAGGGAAAAAAGCGCAGCTTGTATATACAATCAATACTCCATAATCCTTATATAAACTTGACAAGGGTTTCTGGCTCTGATTAAATAAGCCAATGTATATTTAATCTCCTCCAAAATAGTCTCTCATCTTTCATTTCCGCTATTTTCGAATGTCTGCTCGAAGGTGCAGTGTGTGTGTGTGATACTAAATTAAGTATGACAGACATAAAAGACTAATCACCTTCACAGCTTCAGCCTCGGCCTCATCTCCTCGCTGGCTTATGACCCGAGGTGTTGCTATGGCAACAAACAAATTCTCATTTATCTAGTCGCATTAGCATTCTTTTTCGTGGCGGCTGGAAAATTTGCTGCATTTTCATCGGCGAGTGTTGTGTCTTTCTTTCTGTCTTTTTTTGGAATTAATTAATTTATTTTCAGTTGATGGGGAGCACGTGGCATGCCTTTAGTTTGGATTAGTGCCTGAAAAAAACTCAAAAGGAAGGAAGAAAAAAAAAACAAAAACAAAACAAAACAAAACAAAAAAACACCACGACTATGACGAATCACACAGCCAGACCGGGAAATCATTGACAGCAAAACAGTGCGGTGCAAAAAAACAAAGACGACAGCCGCGACGAAACCTGTCTTTGTTTGCACAGTATGGCTGTTCCATCGTTTCCCCCCACCACAACTTTTTTTTCAAAGAGATACCATCTAATCCGTGCTAATCCGGACCCTAATCCGTGGTTTGCAGTACGTGTAGCGTGGCAGGACTGGAGTACACGAGCGTGCTGGCGTGAGAGAGAGCGTTTGGCGGGGAGAGCTCAATGATGGATCAGTGTCTGGGTGCCTCATGTACACCTCCAAAACTGTTGTTATAAATTACAGCTCGGCGGGCTTACAACGCTGCCCCGGCTCCGACGACGCACGGAAGATGAAATTAAGGAGCGGGCTTATTAATACGGCCGCGCACGGAGCATACGGGACAGGTAATTGCTGCCCACCGAATGCAAACACAGAGTGCATAATGGCTCCCACCCAGCCAAGCAGCACTTATGAGGAGCATCTCACAGACAAATTATCAATATTCATTTACATCATCTCCGAGAGTGCGAAGAAGAAAAAAACAAAAAAAACAAAGACAAACGAACGAGACAACATAACAAAAACAACAACAACTTACTGTAAAGACCCGGGATAAGAACGCCACTTCATTAGCCAGAGGCAGCAGAGGCAATGGCTTTTTGTATCGAGACGTTTCCTGCGTCTTTTTCTCATTCAGTCACTGGGGGACGGATTGTTTTAAAAAGAACACGGTGAGCTCCTTTTATACTAAGAGTAAACCAGCGGCAATCATTTTTTAATGCAGGACAACAGAAAGAATTCAGCTATATCACAACGCCTGGAGATGAGGATCAATGTACCATTATCTCAGTCGGTCAATATTCCACCTGAAGACATTCAAATTTCTTGTGCTTTGCCTGCTTAAGACGTATGAGATGCATTTTCACAGTTTTTTATTTTTTTTTTTTTGCTGACAGGGATCAGTTAATCCATTTCCCCTCCATACTTCTTCAACTAACTCCCTATATCTGCTGCCCCCACACTCCACAAAGGCCACTCATAACTCTCATTTATTTGCTAAAGACTGGCAGCATCAAGTGCTTGCAATGTCAAAATGATTCCTGGCTCGGACTGATTAAATCGGTCGATTGCACGAGCTCTGTTTCTGTACAGCTACGATGGTTTTGTGTTGAAGCCAGCTGTCTTTAACCGCATTGGTGGAAATGTGTTATAGCGTTGTCTAACGCAGCCTAACTACAGATGCTGGTGCTCTCTGCATAAAACTAAAATTTTTTCGACGGAAGAAAAAAAATAGCAATAGTTCAGCATTAAATCATACTGGATCGAACAACAGATCGATCCTAATTATGAGTGCTTGCACACTCTGGTCAGGTCTGAGGGAGCACTGAGGAGACCCGACTATATGTACAGACCCTGAGTGAAAAAAAAAACAACAACCATCGTTCCTATCAAATCTTGCATCATCTATGATAATCCATCACCTCCCATGATGCATTGATCTAATAAGTATTCTAGCCTAAAGCTCTAGACTGATGTCAAACCCCATTTTTTAAATCTGATCTTTTATCACATATCATGTGTTATGTTAACGCAATCTTACATGCAGAAAAATTATAAATAATGTCATGTATAATGCCACCTGACATGGTTATTTTTCCAGCACATATAAGACACAGTACACCCCGAAGTGTTTTATTCCTCTTATACCACATCAAGACGTTTTCTGTTTATTAAATAAAGGAATGTCATACGTATTTTAAAAATCAAAAAAAAAAAAAAAAACACTTCCTCACAGAAACCTTCACCATATCAACGAACGCAAACAAACACAAATTGTTTTTAATTATGCATTCAAGTCAAACAGGGACTTGATCTTTAAAAAACGATGGATAACTTGTCGCCAACTTTCGTAAGAGACACATCTGTCTGTAAGAAATGTACATTCGATAATTAACACCACTTGCATGTTACAGAGTTATTGCCACATCCACTTTACAGTCCTGACCTTGCTCCAGGTGATTTTCACAAGTTTGGGCCATTAAAGGAATTCCTGGGAGGCCAGTGTTTTAGACATGAAGCAGGCAGTTCAAGTCCAAGATAGTTTTTACTCTCATAACAGTGTTGGCATTCTGCACAACCAAAAGTCCCGGTTTGACTTGAACGCCCCTCGGAATTAAAATCACCGATTACCAGCAATTTCACTTTTATTTTATTTTGGTTCTGTTTGAAGATTTAATGTGTTTATTTGTTGCAACGTGGCAGCCGTGATGCAAGAATACAAGAATAAACAATTAGCCAGCAATCTGACAGATTTCTCAGCGCGAGGAGTTTCTTTTGCATTTTAATAGTCTCACTGAAGGTTACTTTTCTCTCTTCATCTTAGTTATCGCTGCTTTCTGTCACAGCGAGCGAAGTAATTGTCACTACTGAGCACCTTTCAGCCGTGCGACTGAGAGTCGCGGGTTCTTGTCAGTAAACAGAACTCCACTTAGAATACCTAATGCTCTTGAAAAGGGCTACGCGCCGATAGCGAACGGCACCTGCAACCAAAACAAAAGCAGCGGAATGAGCGAGAAACCTCATTTTGTAATCCATCTGCAAAGGACGACGCTGAAAGGGGAAAAAGAAAAAAAAGGAGAAGAGAACAAAAAAAAGAAAACAACACAAACCCACAATTACAGTTGCTGGCTTTGAGGTGGTAACAGACGACGGAAAAATTCCCTTGAGGAATTAGGCAGGTGAAAACATAGCGCTGTTGAAAATATTGGGTTTACAAGCTCTCATGGATTTCAGATTCTAATTTGTGGATGAAGGTGTTTTTACACTTGACTGGCTGTAGTTTTTTTTTTTTCCTCCCCCTTAACCTCATTACAATGAGTTGGAGCATGGTTACTCAATTCCTGGCCTTTAGAACTATTGACCTGCAGAGTTTCAAGGTTTCCTGCCTCCAAACACACCCCAGATTCGACTGATCAGCTTATTATTAAACCCGTCATGAGCTGGATTTTTAAGAAACCTTGAAACTCTGAAACTTGAGTCTTGGTGTGCTGTTGAGAACAATGTTTTAGAGCTTTTACAAGCTGAATGCTTTTTTCCCTTCCCCGCCGCCCCCCCGCCCCCTTTTTCTCTTATAGTCCAGATTTGCATGTTAATCAGGACCGTAAGCTAATAACCTTGAACATTTGAGGACAAATGGCATAAAAGAAGAAAGGCTGCTTCATGCAGAGACACCAAGCTGACTATGTGCTATTAATTGATTCTCATCACGCACCAAGCCATGGCACTCTGCGTTCTAAAATACTACAAAAGCATATTACTCTCATATATATGCATGAAAGATATACAGACATCAAATACAAATGATTCTATAGAAAAAACCACGGGGGACAAAAGACATAAGACATTAAATCAGTGCGTCTGAGGCATCACAGATCCACCGGCACATTTTTTCTGTGGGGAATCAGATGCTTTTCCTTTGAAAGCAATTGTCAAGGCAGAGTTTATTTTATGCCACATTGCATCCACAACAGATGTTATAAATATGGAAAAAGAAATCAATTAAAATAACATTTAGTGTGAAATTAAATGTGAAATTTGATGTACTGAATTTTACACAAAGAACTGATATTTATATAGTATCCCCACAAACCTTGACACATTTAAAGGCAATAATGTTGTTTTTCTGCTTTGATATAAATAAAGCTAAATAGATTTTCCAATTTGTTGAGCACGTAAATGTTTTTTGCTCATTTTTATGAAGGGTGCCAATAATTCTGGAGCACAACCTACTGTTTGCTTGTACAAAAGGTTACCAAACACTTAATGATCTTTGTATTACTTTAGCAGTGGCAAAAACTACGAGTGCACAGTAAAATCCCAGTGGGCTTCTGAATTACACACTTAAACCGTTCGCATTGTCAGAATTGGCTGATGCTTTCATCCAAAGCTTTTATTACAAGCTGCGCAGAGTAAAGTTAAAGACTGCTTTCTGGCAAATTACTGCTGCTGGAAATTGCGCACTGCAGTTCAGAGCCCAACTATTAATCAATGCCACTAACTTCCTTCAGAAAGCAATGAACAGTACTGTACTTGTACTGTAATGCATTATGTGAATGATTCATAATTCATGATAAAGATATGAAGTCTAATGCATTTTTTTCAATGATTAAACTGAACAATTTGTTAAATGCCATGTGATGAGTTCTTACTCTTATCCCAAAATTCAATCTAATGCTGAATGCAGCATTGATTTAATTAAGGAATTATTAAGTACTTACAGATTCAGTTAGAAGTTTACATACATGCACCATGAACATGAATGTCATAGCAATATCGGGCTTCCAATATTTTTATAACTACACTTGTCTTTTTCTTTAATAGAAGAAAATGTCTGAGAAAATGTCTGGCACACATCTTTAATACATATTTTCAGAAATCAAAATAAAAAGTCAATGCACCACGTGCTTTTTCAGCAAAAAGCTATAACTTTTATGATGCTACCACCACCATGCTTAACAGTAGCTACAGTGTTGAATGCTTTTTTTTTTTTTTTTTTTTTTTTTACACCTCCATACATCAATGGTTAACTGGAAAGTGGATTGTCCACGTGGTCAGCTTTAAGATTAAAGGTGCTGGTTTTCTTTCTTGGGTGGCAGTTTTTCAGTCCACAGTGATATAAAACTCACTCAGCTGTAGAAAGTGGCACTGGTGTTTCAGCAGCTTCCAATTCATGGCACGCCTGACCATGGTGTGGTAGTTTTCTTCCAGTTGAAGGTGACAGTCTTCTTGACAAAGTGGCTACATGCCCCCAGTTATATGTAGTTGCATTCCATTTTTTAAGAGCCATTCCTGACTGTAAATCTAACATCCTTTTCCTTAGATCTGCAGTGAGCTGTACTACTGTACTGTATATGTTGGTCAGTCCAAAGAGTGCTCTTAAATAATCCCTTTTTATGCTGGTACAGAGAAGCTACTAGCTGTTGTCAATCATGATCACTAATGGGAAGTTGAACAAAGTGTTTGGCAATTTAAAAGACATTTCAGGACTTTCTGTGCCACTGAGTTAATAATCTAAGTGGTATGTTTAGATTTTTGATATATGCATGTCTAATTCCGAATTTTTTTCCACCAGTAAATGACCAGTTCCAAGGAATCATTGAAAGCTCAACATTGCCATGGCAACTTTAACTGCGCCTATATACAGTATATATAATTATTTGACACTTTGCTGGATTCTGTTCTGTAGGAATCAGTTTTGTTACGATGTACCTTTAAATCCAGTATGCAATATGTGTACAAGCAGTGACTTCTTATTACAACATATTTCATTACACATATTTTACACAACACATTACATATTTCATTGGGCATTTGGATTCCACTGATGCACAATAAGTATTGGGTAACAAAGTCAGCTGTTTTGCTCTTTCTCTACTGGCTCTCAATCTTTTCTGTAATATTTTGGCAAGATTTTTGGAATGTATGTTTTTCATGTGTACTGTATATATACCTGTTTCAGAATGAATCATTCCTGAATCGCACGGATCCGGACCTGCCTGTGTGTGTGGAGAGAACGGTGTTAGTATGGGTGCCTCTGGGATTCCTGTGGCTTTGTGCTCCCATACACTTGGCCAGACTCTTCAAGAAAAAAGCTCCAAAATCTCCATTGTCCAACCTCTACATCAGCAAGCAGGTAGATGTTTTCCAACCTGTCATTCATATGAATAGGCATAAGTACTGCCTCCAGAGAGAAAACAGTTTGTGCAATAACACAGGCCAGATGTGTCCCCAGTCTACTGATGAATAATCTGATTCTTCACAGAGAATTCAAATGATTTGATCCAACAGATAGATGAAATATGTACGCCTGTCCACAATATCTTTATTCACATTATTCTGGCTCAAAAGTCTAATCCTTATAAAAACATGTTTGGTGAGATTTTATTTATTAGTCCTTCACTCACTGGTCTGTGCAGTTGCAACAAAATGAAAAGTTCTATCAGGGTCTTTTTGTGCATATCGACACTTAATAATTCTGTTTTTCCATCAGGTTGTAACAGGACTTCTGTTCTTGACGGCTATTTCTGGACTTGCTGTTACACTTGCTGAACATTACGGACCAACAGACGATTCAGGGGATAAAATCAATCCAACTGTGCTTTATGTTAATCCTGTGCTGTTTGCAGTCTCTTGGGTAAGCTGAAGATCAGCTGTGGCTCAGATCTTCAAATCTTTAGATTACACTTACAGTACAGCTAGGCATACTAAATTATTATTATCACTGCTTAAGCAAAAGCTTAGAAAGCTTTATTTTTCCGAAGGTTCCTTTTTTAATCATACATATGAGAATTAGATTTAATTTTAATTTCAATTTCAAATCTTTTTTTTATATATATAATTTTAAATTGCTGAAGAAAACTAAATATACAGTCATATGCACCTGCACATTTTTATTGCTTTTTAATACGAGAAAAAGTTTCATTATTGGTAAAATTGCATATTTGTTTTCTAAATCCTAATCCAATGTTGCTGTAGATTTGCTTAATATAAAATAAATAGTGTAGGCAGGATAAGTTTAATTTATTTAATATTTTGTCTGTTTGGTGCTTAAACCTTTCCATACACCATACACTTGAACAATGTTACTATGTTCTATAGTGTGTACTGTACAGTATGTACCACCTGACAGTTATATTTTGCATTTACTATAAATGTCTCTATATGTAATAGCCTGGAAATACTGTCCTTTTCAATGTTGAAATATTGATATTTTTCTACTATTGTGCAAAAGTCATTCCTAATTCGTGCTAAATTATGTAATGTAGATTAAAGTAAAGAAATGAGAACAAATGTTTTACTGTCACAGGCTGCAAAGTGGCTTAAGATACAATTTAAAAACTGATTGTTTATGTAACATCAACCTCAGCAGCAACCTCATTTCCCCTCTTGTCTGTTCCAACCACTCAGCATTCAGCATTACCAGTATACTTATCACCGGCCTGATCATCTGCCATCATCTGCACCTTTTTTTTCACTGGTTCATGGCTTAACATTGTTGTGAAAAAGGACAGGTACAGGGACCAGACCAAAATGAGAGGAAGCCTGGGGAACTGTTCCTCAAGACTAAAATACAAGAATGTCCGGCTTTCAGAAATATATCAGAAATGCCTTGTGGTCCAAGATGTTTGCACAGCACTAGGCTGTATAGATTGAAAAAGTATAGACTTTCCTAAAATTAAATTATTAATGATTATCTTTTTGATAAATAATTTAAAAAATCTTCTTACCTTCAAAAAAAATAAATAAATAAAGAAGCTGACAGTACATTTTAAAATGTATTTTCTGACTTTTGACAGGAGTTTTTCGGCTTGTGCTGGCTTCCTTATGGCACATGAGTATCCAACAAGCTTTATGTTCAATATGTTCAGAAATATCACATTTAGCTAACGAGATTTTAGACAGCTTTATGCAAATGCACAGTTATTGCACACATCTTAAATTGCTCCTTAGTAACCATGATCTGTTCTAAAAGATAGTGAAAAGATAAAGGCACACGTTTTATACAGAAGAACGGTTTAAAGGGTATACTTGCTTTTGCATTGAAAAACTGGTAGCACAAATAAAACCCTTCATCAAAACAGGGGAAAACAAATCAAGATTAAAATTCATGCTATTGTACCACCTACCAGCACAGACAAAGACAGAATGCACTGTTGCTCTAGTAATCAATACAGCATGTTAAATCTCAGGTATGCAGACTGCCACGCATGCAGAGAAAAAAGGTTTGATTTAAAAGCCCTTAACGGCTGCCGAAATAGTTTGCATCCATGGCGGAGTGGTCTCCTCATTTGTATTAGACATTAGGTTTCTCATCTTCTGGTAGATGTAAACTGGTCACTTGGTTTTCCCAGTTTTTCCCAGTTTAATTTTTAAATTAAAGTGGCCAGACTTTAATTAAAGTTTGAAGTGTATGTGCTCACCATGCACATTTTCGATTTCTAGGTTTTGGTAATGCTCATCCAGGAAGGTGTACGCCGCAAAGAGAGAGCCGTCGATTCCACAAGCCTCTTTCTCTTCTGGCTGCTGTTGGTCATCTGTGAAATCTTTCCTTTCCAGACCCTTTTACGAGATGCTTTAAACCAGGTACCATTGCAGATCATCAATGGGTTTTTTAAGGTGGAAAGCATTTTTGTGTTCGTTTGTGGTTGTGAGACAATTTTTGTCTATTCTTTTAGGAAACCATAGCAGATCCTCCCAGGTTCTCTCTTTTCTACATCTCCTACGCACTCCAGCTGGTTGCTTTGGTTTTATCAGCCATTGCTGATGTTCCACCTGGCCTTAAAGAGATGGCAAAAAAGGTACATGTTTCTTCTGGTATCTTTTGTATTGATTTTTAAAAATGAAAATGCACAAATTTGTGATTTTTTTATAAATATAAACTTGGCAATGATTGATTTTTCTTCTTACATCTGTAGAACCCTGAAGCCGGTGCTTCATTTCTTAGCAGAGTCACTTTCAGCTGGTTCGACTGGTAGGATTTCTTTTTCTTTAGATCTGCTTAATTTATTCTGTATAAAACCTCATCTCTGCACTATGACTTTTCAGTCTCTAATTCATATGCACACCCTAATTAATGCTTTCACTCAAAAACTAAATTAATTAATCAATTGATGATGTAGAGAGTCATTTAGTTAGTACTATGTTAACATGTTTTTCCTTTGTTGAATTAAAGAAGACCATTGTTCATTTAATATTGTAAGTATTACATCATTTTGGGAGCTAATCATTGTACTACATTAAAAAATCTGATCAAAAACTGCTTG
>JAOTRS010000019.1:13789654-13801474 GCA_028565755.1 Dinotopterus cunningtoni
AAATTATAAATAAAGGGATGGTTAAATATTTAGTCATGGTGTACCATAATCCACTTCTGTGTTAATAAACATACTGTGCCACAGCAAGTTTCAACTGAAATGAAATCCAGCACTAACCCCTCATTCATTTTATGTTTTCAGTCCTTACTAATTAAGTAATTGGGAATTTATTATTCAGTTCATAACATAAAATATTAGTTAGGACAATTGTGTCGCTTTTCACTCTAATCAGGCGATTCGAAATTCATTGAAATACATTAGCTTCCTGAAGTCGTTCTTCTGTATTGTGGTTACAATTTTAAAGAGAAGGTCATGTAGTACAATGCCTTAGTCACAGTAAATAAGGGGATGTAGTGAGTCTCTGTTTTAATGGAATGCATGCTTGGGTGCAAATGCTGCACCATTCGAGACTGTTACAACTGCACTGAAAATAAATAAAGACATAAAAAAGTAAAAAGTTTCAGCCCTAGAAGACCATTGACTAACAGCCCTCACTAACCTTACGGTAACCCCCCCCAAAAAAAACTGAACTTGACTATTCATAATAAAACTCTGGATCCATGCTTTTAATCAATGAGTTTATTCATGTTAATTATTATTATTATTATTATTATTATTATTATCATCATCATTATTGCAGTAAGTCCCCTACATACAAACTTTTGTGTTACAAACTTTCGAAGATATGAACACACGTTTGCCCATGTTCAATCGCGGAAGTTAGATCACATGTCCGTCATGTGCGTGCAGCGCGCATCCCAGGGTACCTGGACACAAGAATGAAAACACCAGTGAAGCTGAGACTGCTAAAAAGCGGCAAGCAATAACGAGGAGGCAAAAGTGAAAGTAACTGAGAGAATGGAGCGAGGTGAAAACATGGCAGACATTGCTCGTTCTGTTAACATGAATCGTTCAACCATCAGAACGATTCTAAAGAACAAGGACAAGATCATGGAGCATGTTAGTTTTATACTGTGTATAGCCAATTGTGTTAGTATTCTAGTACCTAGACAATGTTTGTTGGACTTATGAATAAACTGGACTTTGTTGGAACTCGTTCGTATGCTGTGGACTTTCACAATAACGCACCTCACCACAAATATAACTAAAACCCTACCCATGGGGCTATGTACATGTTTATAAGATATACCTATAAAACTTGTATTTGTAACAACCATGTGAGACTGAAAAGAACCTAGGTGTCCATGTATTTCAGGCTCAGCTTCCTGTTTTTGGCTGAATCCAATGTGGAGTTTTTTCTTGTACAGTAGCTCATCTACATTAAGTATGACGTGTTGCACAATGCATTTCTGTTCATCATTTTCGTACCGGTCCCGGTATACTTCTTAGAATCCTTATCTGCATAATGAAACAATTCCACCCTCACACTTGCTATGCAATCAATGAATACCACCAGTCAAAAGTTCCGACATACATCCTTCCTGATTTTTATTTCTTTCTACATTGTAAAAACGATGCTGAAGGCATCCAAAATATGGATTAACCTTCTTTGAACAGTTGATATTGAGATGAGTCTGCTACTAAAGCCTTTATAACGGCTCTAATCTGAGGTACCTAATTCCATATGTGTTATTTCATAGTGTTGAAAAAATCCAGTATTGTTTTAGAATGTAGAAAATAAATCCAAACTTGTGTCCAAACTTTTAACTGGTACTGTAAATCCCAGGAAATCCACGTTTGTGAAACACTCAAACCAGCCTCTCTGGCACTAACATCAACAAGTCTGGTGGCTATCATGTTATTTTTTTGATGCAAACATTAACTGAACCTTGATCTTAACCTGTATCTGCATGATTTCCTGCATCTTGCATGCAATCGCGCATACGTCGCCACCTTTTCTCTGAGCAAAAGTAGACGTCTTTCTTTTTAAGTAGCTGGTGGGTACATGTCACTTTTATTTTGCAATACTTTGACTACATATTGCAATATATTCCATTTGGTGCATCCTCTGGGGGATTTGAATTCAGGCACCTAAAAGTGCCTCATACTTTTTTTCATGGCCACTCTTTTCACTTCCCAAACACCTCCAGCTGTGAAGAGAGCCGCTGTTGCCCAGGGGAGAATTAATCAGCCTTCATTTCCATTCACCGCAGAGGACTCTCAATGAACTCCGACTGCAGATGACTGGATGTCAGGACCTGCCTCACAATAAACTCCCTAATCCACTGAGAACTCCCAACTCACAGCACCCACAAATCTCATGACCGCGTGTAAGAAAAAAGGACATTCTTCTTTTCGTATTTTTTTTTCTAAAGAATATCACTCATAACTTTTTAGCTGGCTTGTTATCTATGATATCTAACCTTTAGCAGCTGAGAAGCACGCTTGCCATTCTAAAGTCCTTTTTTTCCCTTTATGAATGATCTTTGCTGTAGGCCATGAAGACCTTTTCTAACCTTCAGTGTTCAAAGGACAGAAGCACCATTAGCTGGCCAACACCTCGCTTTGTATCGGCTGACTTCTGGGAGGAAGCTGACAAACAGTGGAGTGTTCGGATCAAAGGCTGAGACAGGTCTATTAATCACACTATTATCCTTAATGAAGCTAGTCAATATTCACTTTTTTATCTCCTCTTTTATCTCCTCTTGTCTGTCTAACTCTGTCCCGCAGCGCGCCTATCCCTCAATCGATAGTTCGGCTGGATGAGATCTTCAACCCCAGGCATTGTTTTCCTTCCTCTGGCTTTCTTGTGAACTTCACAAGATGTGCTGGAGCACTTGGGCCAGGGTTTTCAAGTCACTCCTTCATATTGTCCCTGATGCACAGACAGCTCGCCTTCTCACATAGATGAAATGCTTAACACCCCTTCATCGCCACCCACCCCCCACCACCACAACCACCTCCTCCCACCCTTATGAAACCCCTCTAAAACTAAGCCTTGGTGAATCTGGTGGCTTTCCCAGCTTGCCACCCTGAAGCCTTTCCATCAGACAGCTGATGCATTTAATAGGGTTCCAGTTAGAGAGTGCTCCCCGTGGACCCTGCTGAGTGCTGGGAGTCTCGAGTCCCTGGAAGGTGGATCCTTTGCTGTGAAAAAGACTGCTTTTACATCGAATACAAACGGGGGAACACTCTGTATGAATGGGGGCTGGGGGAAACTATAATGAGATTTCTTACATTTTCCTTACTTTAGTCACCGAAAGATCTACATTAGTCCGTTTGCTGCTGTGCCTTATACTCTGGCATGTCAGTGTCCACCGGCCAAATTATTATCGGATATACACTGGATTTAATGCAGTCCCTTTCTAGTAAAGAAATATTTCAACATAAATTACATAAAATATGTGTAACACTGTGGATTTACGGGCAGGCAGATCCGCAGGCGGCCAAGCCAACCGGGCTACAGCAGCTCTGGTCGATGGGCGACGCCGTCATAGAGGCAATCAAGCAAATGCGGGACACAAAGGCAAACCTTTACATAAGCCTCCTAGAAACTACAGACATTGCATCGACTTTCCAGCTGATGGCTAACTTTTGAGCTTTTTCTTGGTCTACGATTGAGGATATTTCCATTTCATGCTCTGACGTTTACTCTCAGGCTCATAGTGATGAATCCATGTCTTGTCACCAGCAGTGGTTCTCTTTAAGAAACTTTCACCTTTCTTAGGATATCAGTCCAAATTTTGTTTGCAGATATCCAAATGCTTGTGTTTATGCTCTTCTGTGAGTTGTCCCGGCATCAGGTATACCCTTAGCCACAAAAAAACAAATCACTGCACACTGCTCTTTGCGCAAATCACGAAGTCGGGCATCCGTTTTTGCTCGCACCGCAGTTACAAATGAACTGATGTAACACGTTCACACCTGCACAACAGTAACTGGGGAGACAGTAGTCTTGAAAGGAAAATGCTGATAAGACTGCGCGGACAGCAAAAGTTTTAATATAACCGGGGTGCGGATAATTTTTGACTCTCATAGATGGACAGCCTGAAAGACTAAAGTGCTGCTACATCACTTTCTTTAGGTAAAGATGAAAGAAAGCACTAATATCAGGAGATAGCTAATCAGTATTGTGGGTAAGATATGGAACGCCGAACCAAACATAACACATCAAAGATTTTTTTTTGCTTAACTGAAGATCACATACTGATTATGAATAATGTAGTGCAAGTCATTCAGAGCGGGTTTTCGCTTTAATAGACGCATGAGCCGAAGTGAATAATTACAATACAACCTATATGGCTATTAAATATGGCAATAGGGAAGGTGTGCGCTGTATGATTATAGTGTTTAAGCTATATCATTTAACATCCTTTTTTTATGCGGGTGTACAAAGACACGATCCTAGACGCATCCACTTTCTTTCTTCCTAGAATGGACCTGAGCAAGCAATAAGCAGTGAAGCAAAGCAAGGGCAGAGCACTGGAAGTAATTAGTGATCCTGATAATGGGACGAGGGCATGAGAGGTTGCCACTGATCTGGCCTAATTGCCGAGATCCCTGGCAGCCATGGCTGACGCGCAGACGCGTCTCCGTGGAACGTCAGCGGAGCGCCTCTTAACCGGAACGAGAGTTGCTTTCATATCACAGAAATCTCCATTTCCATTTAAAGCTCCAGGAGATGAATGAAACGCAGCTGGGAAAACACATAAGTACGACTGGGGACAGATGCAAGAGCCTAGTGACTCAGGCATTATGAAATCATTAGGCATTCTTCATCTCAGCATCGAGACAAAATGTGCCTGACA
Source organism: Dinotopterus cunningtoni (assembly GCA_028565755.1). Lineage (NCBI taxonomy): Eukaryota > Metazoa > Chordata > Actinopteri > Siluriformes > Clariidae > Dinotopterus > Dinotopterus cunningtoni. The sequence goes on from JAOTRS010000019.1 coordinate 13,794,364, forward strand.
CTTCATAAGGCAGCTCCACGGGAACGTTCAACGACACAACGGATGCGAAGACGCGGGGAAATAGGTATCCAGTGCAGAGGCGCTTTAAAGCCAAAATAAGGAGTTTCAACCTATTTTCTATAATGCGCCGAGGCACATTCAAAGCAGAAAATGAAACAAATGTAAACGAGCACACCTGCGTGACGAGAATTTCAATCAGGGCGAAGCGGTCAGGGCTTCCAATCGGAACCTGGACGTCGCCTCGGCAAACAGTACCCCCATAATATCAAGGAGAGACTTACCTAGAAGCAGAAAAGCAAAGAAGGGGGAAAAAAAGCAATTAGTACACAACTCGAGCACAACAATTTTAGACGGCAATGAAAACACAATATAAGGGTGTGACTCCGAGGAAAGTCACTCCGTTATGACGTTCTGCTCTGTGTTACTTCCCCAGCCTGAACGTTTATAAGGCCAAGTAAATGGGAAGAGCACGGCTTGAACAATCTGACTGCAAGGCACAATTAAGAGAGAACTTCTGAACCGCGTGGAAAATTGCAATAAGGCACCAAACACTTTATTTTCTGCATAACATTATGGCCTTGACTGATTAATAATTTATCGTAAAAATGCTTCTCGAAATTAAAGTCTTTTTTTTAACCCCTCAGCAGGTGGCTGCTGGCAAAGAGAGAGAGAGAGAGAGAGAGAGAGAGAAAGCGCGAGAGAGCAAGCGAGCTGTTTTTGAAAAATGGAAGAGAAGTTCCGGTACTTAATAACTCTGACACCTAGGGATTGCAATTAAGGGTTCACATAATAATCTGCAATCTTGGTTTATTAGGTAGATGCGACGGTAATGACTAGTGTTTTGCACAAACGACTCAAGCGCCTGTTAACCTGATGACTGTCTGGTTTTGGGGGATTAATGTAGCTTGCAAACCCATGTGGCAAATATGGCGGTTCGTCATTTTATGTACAAAAAAAAAATAAAAAAAAATAAATACCATTTCAATTCAGTGTTTGAGCATGCAGATTACACTGGGCTTCATGAATAATGACAAGCACAGTCGGTGAGCGAACACTAGTTTTCAACCTCAGAGAGGCAAAGAAAATGGGAACTCTGCAAAGGAAACGACATTTAAGGCTCGCAGACGTGTAGGACGATCAGTCCATGGCCTTCGCCGATGCGCACGTGTTTCAGATGTCTTTAAAGAAGCCCTATTTTACAGCTGAGTGACATTTCAGGCTTTCTTTACATTATCTCTAAAGCGGAAAAATCAATCTGGCATCTATGTATGTCTGGGATTAGGAAAAGTCAAAAAGTGTTGTGAGAGATGGACAGCGTTTCAACATTTTACGCCAGCGCTGCGGGATGCTACTTTCTGATTGGTCAGAAGGTGGCAATTCATTTTCTGTTACAGCAGCTCTGACAACAGTGCCAACTCCAAGGTTTATATTGATGTGCCCTTTGAATGTTGTTCTTAGTCCTTCAGCTGCTCCTGTTGAGGGGTCACTACAGCCGACCGACTGAACCGCACAACTATTGAGCACGGGTTTTACGCCGGGTGCTCTTCCTGACGCAATCCTCCCATTTTATCCAGGCTTGGGACTGGCACTGCATCCAGGTTTGGGCACTGGCTGGGAATCAAACCTGGGCCTTCCGCATTCCGCATGGTAGGCAAGAAACCTACCACTGAGCATCCAATGCCCTTTGAATGTGGTATCTAAATTATTTCTTTTGGATGGTAAACATAGGCAGCATGGTAGCTTAGTGGTTAGCGCTGTCGCCTTATATATCCAAGGCTGTGGTTTGAATATCGCCTCTAATATGATGTGTGCATGGAGGTTGCTCCCCATGCTTGGTACTTAGTTGACTGGCGTTTTACAGTTGCCCATTGTTCGTGATTATATGCGCTTATGCTATCCATGGGTGCCCTACGATCGAATAACACCCCGTCCAGGAGGTACCCCGCTTTGTACCCTGTCTCCTAGGGCCTGGCGTGACCCTGTGTATGGGATAAAGTGGTACAGACGATGGGTGAATGAGTGCCATCCATGGTGTACTCTGCCTTGTGCCCTAAGTTCCCAGCAGCAGGCTTAAAGCTCCCTGCAACCCCTTACACAGGACAAGCGATTAAGATAGATGTAACTATTTAACATATATGGAAGGAGGCATCATTGTCAGTGTTTATAATAATCACAGGTGAAGCATTTTATAGCTTAATGACTTGGTAGTTGAGGGAATGTCTATTTACAGTGGTAATAATATAAACAATAACTGTAATTTAGGATGCATGCAGTGGTACAGTAGGAGTAACTCTCTTCTTATATTGGCGCAATACCACTCTGTCATTGCATATTGTCTTATAACAGCATATCCCATTTACTTATGCCTCACTTGGAACCACTCGAAGTCTAAACACCTTGACACTTCCAACCCAGGAAGTTCGCATTCATTCCAATGCTAGACTCAAACTGAGTGCCGGCTACAGGTCAGAACATCCGAGAACATTGGCATGCACACCTCGCCTGCCCAGCTTTCCTCTTTCAAGTCTGCAGCACAGGTTTCAAGGAAGCTGTCAGTTTGGAGCTCGAGATGCAGGAAAAGTGCACCCCATATTGTGCAGACCAGAATCTTTACACAGCTTTCATGATTCATGCTCTTTGCAGGCTGCCTTGGCGGTGTGCTGTGACTACATAGGAGCTAGCATCAGATGGATCGGAAGAAGCTAGAAAGCAGAGAAAGGGTGAGGAGGAGACTGAGAACATGTAAAAGAGAAAGAGAGAGAGGGAGAGAGAGAGGTGGAGAGCGAGAGAGAGACAGAAAGCAGGGAAAAGTGTACGAACACCAGAGACAGCTCTGTGACAGATACACACTGCAGATGACAGCTTTTTGGAAGTGTGTGCCAAAACTACTTGTTGGTATTAGTACTGCAGTAAAAGTGAACAGTAGTCACACTGGATAATGCGATTTCATTTGTAGCTGTACGCAAACACACTGGTGGTTTAAATAAGAAGTGAACAGATGCCGGTTAGCAGCCGCATATTTCTGCGCTGTTAGATAAACACCGGGAAGCGTTAGCGGCTGAAATTAAATCCTCGTTTAGTTTATTGGAAAGTAAACTAGACCAAATTCAAGCCCAAGTAGAGGACCATGGACAGCGCTTACCCTCATTAGAACTCGCTACGGATGACCTGAGCCAGCATGTGAGCGAGTTGGAGAACATCTGCTCCGGTCTTCGGGAAAACAACTTTAAGTTAACAGACAAAGTCGTAGGCCTAGAAGGCCGGAGCAGGGGACAAAATCTGGGTATCCTAGGTCTTCCAGAAGCTACTGAAGGTGGACTCCCTACCGAGTTCTTTTCAAAATTTTTGTGCGAGCTGTTTGGGAGTGAAACGCTGCCATCCCCGCCTGAGATTGATAGAGGCCACCATATACCTGCATCCAAACTAGCTTCAGAATAGAGACCATGGCCGGTCATTCTTCGTGTACACCGGTTTCAAATTAAAGATCTTCTGATTCGGGAGGCACGGCGGAGAGGGAAGCTGGAATACCGCGGTCAGCAGATTCGTATTGTGGAAGACTACACTCCTGAAGTTTTATGCCAGCGAGCCGAGTACAGGGATGTAATGACTGAGTTATACCACCGTGGACTCCAGCCTTGTGGGTTTTGGATCTCCAAAGCCAGTATTATGTTAATTCTGTGTACACGGTATATCTTTAATATGTTGCTCTGTGTTTTACACTTTTGTTTTAAGGCTGACGCTAGGCATTTCAGTATTATTTATGTTTATCTACCTGCATCTTCTCTCAAAGAGAATGAATAGTTTTTTAAGGTGTGACAGCACCTTTCTTCTCTTGACCGGATTCCAGCTCACAAAGTTTAAACAACTTAACACTGCAATCGCCTTTTTACAAGAAACTCACATTTGCAGTTCTGATAATTCTCGCCCTATGTCGCATTGGGGAGGGCAGCACTACCACTCTACCTTTTAGCCCAAAGCTAGGGACGTCTCAATTCTTATTAATCCAAACATCTCTTTTGAGCACCATAATGTTATTACGGATATACATGGCTAATTTATATGCCCCTAATTATGATGATGTCTCCTTCTTTGAACATTTCTTTCTGCTCTACCAGATCTGAGCTCATACTCTCTCATATTAGAGGGAGACTTTAACTGCTGGTTAGATCCATCACCCGACAGGTCATCTCCCAATCCTATACCTCTGAGTAAATCCGCCACGGTACTTCAGTCCTATCTTTGCAGCTTTGCTATCTCTGACATATGGTGCTTCCTTCATCCAAAAAAGAGAGAATACTCCTTTTTCTCACATGTTCATCATACTTTCTCCAGAATGTATTATTTCTTTATAGATAATCAACTGATCCCAATGGTTAATTCTTGTGCTTATCAGAGTATTGTGATATCGGATCATGCTCCAGTTGTTATGTCTATAAAGCTCCCTGATCTCCCTCAAATTAAAAAACATTGGCGCCTTAAATCATCGTTACTGATAGATGATGATTTTATTAAATTAATGGAAGACCAGATTTTTTTTCTCTTATACATAAATGAAACACCAGAAGTGTCACGTTTAACTGTTTGGGATGCTCTGAAAGCCTACGTCAGGGGACAGATAATTTCTTACACTGTAAATATGAAAAGGAAGGCATATAAAGAACGAAAAGATTTGACCAACCAAATCAAAGAAATAGATCAGCAGTATGCTCTATTTAAAAACCCTGATCTGAATAAAAAACGTGTAGAATTGCAAACTAAGTTTGAACTTATCTCAACACGTAATTGAACGTCAATTATTAAAGAGTAGGAGCCAATTTTACATTCATGGTGTGGAATGGGGGTATTTATTTAAGACTTTAAAAAAAATTCAATTTTGGTCCAAGTTTTATCACTTGGGTTAAATTATTATATTCAAGCCATATTGCCTCAGTTCTAACAAATGCTCAGCAGTCTCAACCATTCAGCCTTCAGCGGGGAACTCGTCAGGGGTGTCCTCTTGGCCCATTACTCTTTAACCTTGCCATTGAGGCACTAGCAATCGCATTCCATAGTTGCACGGACATACAGTATTTGGGATTTGGAGGCAGGAAGAAGAACATAAATCTCCCTTCATGCAGATGATCTTCTACTTTTATATCAAATCCAATCTTCTCCCTAGCTATTTTTCAGGATATACATTGAATTTGCACAAAAGTCAACTTTTTCTGCTAAATAATACAGCACTAACAACAGGAATGCACCATCTTTCTTTCAAGATGGTGAAAATCAGTTTATCTATCTTGGTATTACAATTACAAAAACAAACACCTTTTTAAAGAAAATTTTATTAGGTTGTTGAAACAAACAAAAAAGGACTTGAGACAATGGTCAGTACTGTCCATGTCCCTGGTGGGCCGCATTAATGCCATTAAAATAAGTATTCTTTCTAAATTTTTATATCTTTTTCAATCTGTACCTGCTTTAATTTCCAAATCTTACTTTGGTGCTTTAGATTCAATTATATCTTCTTACATTTGGAAAGGTAAACATCCTCTATGGAATAAAAAAACCTAAAAGAAACGGTGGCATGGCTCCAACTAGTTTTCGTTTTTTTACTACTGGGCAGCAAAAATCTTTTGGGCATATTTTCATAAACAACCTAAACGTCCTGCCTGGGTGGAAATGGAGATAAACTCTGTCAAAAACCTCTCTGTCTCTGCACTCCTTGGATCTGTACTCCCCATTCCCTCAATTAAATCAATCAATAATTATGTTATTAGGCATACCTTGAGAGTATGGGCTCAGTTCAGAAAGCACAGCGGTCTTCTGGGTTTTTCTTCTTCCAGTCCGATCGTCTCTAACCATCGCTTCCAACCTTCTTTACATGACTCAGTGTTTCAGGAATGGTACAATAAGGGCATTAAGCTTTGCAAAGATCTGTTTGTTGATCATAGGTTTGCATCGTTTGAACAGCTTTCTGAATGGTTTAACCTACCCAATTCTCGTTTTTTCAGATATCTGCAAGTAAGACACTTCATTAGCTCTTCAATGCTCAAGTGCAGAAGATTCTAAGTGGCTCAACAGAAACATTTTTATGGTGTCACATTATCAAAAGTCGCACACTTTAAAAGCCTCTGATCTGCCTTTTTCTCCCAACTCTGTGAGTGAATTAGTCTCAAAGCCACTCATTACACACTCTTACACGAGTCTCAAAACACTGCGAGCGCTAATTAGTCAAAAATCACGTGTAGTAGGAGCCCAGTGTCCCCATATTAGAAGCCACACGCACCTGCATGCTCGCAGGCACTCAACCCGTGCGCTCACTGTCGAGTTGAGTTTTAAGTCTTTGGAGGTATTTGAGGAGGTATAACGTCACTTTTTTTTTTTATAATCCTACAGGTGCTACAGTCTGAACTATTGACACATATTTACATCCCCTGTGGTAAGAGTGTATTAAATTTGCAACTAATTTTGTTCGGAAAGAATTATTATGGCGGATGACATAACCGAGATGCTGCTCAGTTAAAAAAGTTGTTTTTTTTTTGGCCTCTGAGTGGCGCAGTGCTTGCCCTATCATCAGGAGATCGCGAGTTTGATTCCTGGGTGATGCTGTAACCTCTCGCAGCAGGAAGTTTAGAGAGAGCTGATTGGCCGAGCGCCACGTGCTTCGGAGGAAACACGTGATAGTCTTCGGCTCTCCCGTCTGAGTGGTACTAGCAACTTAATGTGGGAGCGCCCCTAGTGACGGGGAGGAATTCGACACGACTAAATTAGGGAGGAAAAAAAAGTGGCTTCTTGCCTTCGCACTACTGTCAGTGCTGCTATTGCAGACAATGGCTTCGGACCAAACAGATTTAAGAACTTAAGCTTGAATACATTAATGTGGTTTAATGAAAACAGAGTGATCATGAAAGAATGATAAATGCAATAAGGTTTAATTCCTCCTCAGCAAATGCATTTCAGATTTAAAGTTAAAAAGTAAAAGTAAAAAAGTTAAAATACATATCTATATGAATAAAAGAAAGGTTTCATCTGTACGTACACTACCGTTCAAAAGTTTTAGAACACTTTCTAACTCCATGATGGTTCTTGATTTTTATTTCTTTCTACATTGTAAAGGAATGCTGAAGGC
>JAOTRS010000019.1:13801574-13813906 GCA_028565755.1 Dinotopterus cunningtoni
AGCTTTTTTACAGATGGTGTGATGTTTGCTTCCAGAATTTGCTGGTATTTAGTGGAATCCATTCTTCCCTCCACCTGCGCAATGTTTCCTGTGCCACTGGCTGCAACACAACCCCAAAGCATAACAGATCCACCGCCATGCTTAATAGTTGGCAAGGTGTTCTTTTCATGAAATGCTGCTCCTTTTTTTCTCCAAACATGCCTTCGCTGATTGTGACCAAAGAGTTCTATTTTAACTTCATCAGTCCATAGCACTTGTTTCTAAAACGCATCAGGCTTCTGTAGATGTTCTGTTACATACTTCTGACGTTGGATTTTTATGACGCAGGTAAGGTTTTCTTCTGCTGACTCTTCCATGTTTTGGGCACAATGAAGGTCTTGTGGAACAGTGCACCACCACTCCTGAATCTGCTAAATCTTCCTGGAGGCTTTTTGCAGTCAAATGGGGGTTTTGATTTGTCTTTCTGACCAGCATACGAGCAGTTCTCTCCCAGAGTTTTCTTGGTCTTCTAGATCTTATCTTGACCTCCACAGTACCCCTGTACTGCCATCTCTTAATTACATTTCTCACTGTGGAAACTGCAAGCTGACAACGCTTTGCTGTCTTCTGGTAGCCTTCTTCCGCATTGTGGGCATCAATAACTTTCATTTTTTATGAGTCTTACACAGCTGCTTAGAGAAACTCATGGTTGTTGAGTGTCCGCAAGTGTGTGAACAAGGTTTAAAGAGTCAAAGTATTTGTAAAGCTTTGAAATTGGCATTTCATCAGATCTAACAAGCTGTTTAAGGTCTGAAACCTTGTAAAAAGAATCTGAGACCCTTTTGCACAGTCCCAGAATATATTTTTTAATTTTTGTTCAATGTTTGGCATAAGAAGTAACTATGCATCAATGTTTGCTAAAAATATTGTGCATTTTTTCCATTTCCAAGAGAGACTGTGTTAACATCTTTTCAATAAAAAAATCACCGAAATCTGTTATTTATCAAGGGTGCCTAAACTTTTGAATAAGACTGTATGGAGTATGTATGTATCTATATATACAGCCAAAAATGTATACACAACAAAAATATTATGACGTATATTATATTAATATGATCATATTATTATCATATCATCATCATATTAATAAATTTTGTATTGAAATGTTTATTTTTATATTTAATATTTATCGTAAGTTTTTTTTTCCTGTGCATACTGTAAATTTTTCAGGCTGACTCTGTATGTACAGTATATATTCTGTATGTACTGTATATATAGATTATATATAGAAACCATTCATGTGTTACCAAAGCCTGCTTGCTGAAGAGCTTCATTTGACATGTATCAGGCATGGACTTGCACTATGCAAATGCAACAAACCCTTCCTTATAAACTAAAGCGGCAATTTGCATCATTATGGATTGTGGAATCATCCTTAACAAATATTCATCAACCTCCGAGCATTCTCCTGCCTTTAAAAGTTACAAATGGAATGGGTAATAGATTTCCACTTTTATGCACACGCTGGAAAGTGCTGCATATTAACGACAACATTAATGAGATGTCATACGACATTAAAAACCTTCCTCATTTGAAAAGTAAATCATTACTTTTTTTTTTTTTTTCCTGTGTGGCTCTTGTGTATAAAAGAGGAGAATATTTAAGCACAGATCTCGGGGCATTTAACAGGAAAATGTCTTTGCATGTTTAACCAGATCATTTATTTGTTTTGCGCTGCCATGCACCGGATGGTACTCACATGCTTCCACACACGCTCTCTTCTTCTTTTGCTCTCAGCCTTTTTTTTTTTCATTCTGGTTGGAGAGTGACACTAAGGAAGGAGCACGCCGCATGCGAATGATACCTTCAAGGGCTGAGTCAAAGTAAAAATGGCATACCTCATGACCTAAATTTCCTTGTCTAAGTATGAACAGAACCATTTGGTTTAAAGAGTACAAATCAATTAGAAGCATGTGCCTCCAATGGTAACTAAAAGCTGGTTGTTAATGAATTTAAATGAGATACAGAATAGAAACACTTGATAAAGTTTCACATGCTCAGAAAAGCGGTACTTTAAAAAGGGGCGGAAAAACTTATTGAGAAAATTTTACGGGAAAATTATACCTGCTGAAATACTACTCAAATTAAAATGCTGCTACTGAAAGTCAGGAAGATACTAGTTTTAAATACGAGGTCTGTCAGGAAAGTATCCATCCATGTAATGACTGGATTACATGCAATACACTCTTAATTACGATTCTAGTTCTCGCACTGTCAGTCCTCAATCTATGCTGATTGCACCCTGTACACGTTCAACGTTCTCAGGTGTTCCGCTTGTTGCAGGCCTTCCGGAACGTGAACCACTTTCGGCTTTCCAACAGATTCCCGACCATCTTTAAAGCGTTTGTGCCACACTTTTATTTGCTCTGTACTCGTTGCATCATCCCCTAAAGCCTTTTTGAATCATGTGAATAGTTTCTGCTGAGAAATGTTCAAGCTTAACAGCAAAATTTCATTGTTCTACTCGCTCAGGCATTTTGAATGCGACGGCCACGCGGTATGCGTGCTCGCTCAACCGCGTCTAGTGCCCTACTGCCTGGTACAGTGAAGTGGTCATTGTTCATGCGTGCGCATTCCACTCTGCTCTCCTTGGCTACCAGGTTACATCGATGTCGCACAAACCGCACTCGTTATATTAACAATGGCTGGACTTTTTTCTCGACAGACCTCATATACTATACTCAGGTATTAACAAAGAAACTAGCCTACATTTGATGGACTGCTGTCTAGACTGGCCTCTTTGGGGATCACATTATATAATTCAAACTAGTATTTAGAAACGTATCTAAATGTATACTTTTTTAAAGTTAATATAATCAATTTCCAGTGTAGCTAGACTCCTTCCATACACGCCATTAAACAATGGGACTCAAGTCAGTCAGCCAGTTAGTCAATCAGGCAACTGGTTAGTCAGTTAAAATGTCTCTTATTTTAACTGATATAATTACGTTTATGTAAAAAAGCTCCCCTAAAGTCTGCTGTTAATGCTCCAGATGAAACACCCCACAGCGTTTCTTTTTCACACCTACCACTCCTTTTACTTAACTCCTCCTCTAAAATGCACCATTTCAGCATCTAAATTAATGAGCTATTTCTATTATATGTGGGATAACTATGGCTTGTTTAGAGCCAGGCAAATTCAATAATCGGAAAATAAAAACCCAAAACAAAAATGTTTTGGATGTGAAGGTGCAATCAAACTGTGATGGTATGGCCAAGCTTTAGCTGTCGGACAGATGGCATGACATTTGCCTCTAAAATACTCAGAGTAGTTCATGATTGACTCAATGTCTACAAGGTGCCCAGGTCCTGTCGCTGCAAAACCAGCCCAAATAATCACCCCATCACCGCTGTGCTTGACAGTGGGTATAAAGTGTTTCTGCTGAAATGCTGTTTGGTTTTTCCCCAAACATGGTCAAGTAACTCCAATCTGGTCTCATCAGTCCAAAGAACTGATGCAGATGCAGTTTCGTGAACCATGTTTTTTTTTTTTTTTTTTTTTTTTAGATATAAGATGCTTTCTTCTGACAATCCTCCCAAAGAAACCATAGTAGTTCAGTCTTCTTTTAATTGTGCTGTCATGGACTTTAACATTTACCACTGCATGGTCTGACCTTAGGGTGAATGTGCTGGGACGCCCTCTCTTGGGAAGGTTAGCAACTGTCTTGACTGCTTTTCGCTTGTCTTTCTCACTGTAGAACGTTGAACTCCAAATTCGAACTTAAAATGGCATTATAACACTTTGCGGATTGATGTACAGCAACAGTTGCTTCTCTAAGACCATTGCCTACAGTATGTCTTTCTCTCTTGGCATTGTGCTAATCTCCACCCAACTTACCCTCTTAAATCCTGTGGAAGCAGTAAGGGGGTGCTTAGTATTGTTTGCATGTTTGTTTCTTTTTGGTTTCATTTTTGTTTATTAAATAATAGTTGGTAAAAAAAAGTTTGATGTTGTTATTTATCTGAAGTTTTACTTTAATACTGAGACCCGCTACAATCAAATGATTTTTATTCTGTTTTTACACAAAAAACATTATTAAAAGAAGGGGTACTAACTTTTGAACATGGGCATAAACTGTACTGCTCATTGTACTTATGTATCTTTTACCTAGAAATTGCACACAGCGTCCCTTTAAAGCATTGCTTTAAAAAGTAACACGGTCCAATTCGCGTACCTTCAGTGTTTTTTCAAAGGTACACTTTATCCATATTTTTCAGGGAAATATACATATAAAATGTACAAAAAAAGATAAGGGGAACACCTCAGGAAAGGTAAAATTTTTTCTGAGGGTATAAATCTTCCTATGAATGGATTCCTATGAACTTCAAACAGTCAAAGAAACAAAAGCGCATATCCAGCTGCTTGAAATCTTCCTTCATTCTAAAAACCTGATGTTTAAACATGTGTATTTGGAGCAGGGACCTGAAAAAGAAGCGAGGGAGCTTTCAATAAGCGTCATTGCCTGCTTAGTATTCATGATAATGTAGCCTCAAAACGAACTGCAGCTTCCCTGCTAAAACTGTGTTCAAGAGAAGAGAACATCGCTGAAGGCACAATGCGCACCAGTGGGTCTTACAACACGATTAGATGCCACTTTGACTGCTAAATGCTGGATGTTGGTCCAAAGACCCCTCAGGCAAACTGTCTCCACGTCAGGCCTTTGGCAGCAGAGGCGTTCGCTTGTTATCATCACAGAGCTGGCTCTGATCACTTGAGTGTGCTTCAGAAGATCTCTAGATAGGAGTCTATTCAATCGCTACCTACACCAGCACTAAAAAGATCTTATAGATGTACACTAAACAATATAAAGAGACTTGAAAACTTGGCTCTTAATGCCATACTACGTTAAATGACTGTTTACTTTCCTGGGAAACTCAAGGTACAGAAGATATATCCTTGTGGGTACAATCCCAGAGACAATAATGTGCCCCCTCCAAGGTACAGCTAAGTACCTATTCTAAGAATATATGTTGTCTGGTGTGTAGTGGCTCAGTGTTTAAGGCTTTGTTTGGCTCTTCCTAAGGTTACGAATTGAAAGCCAAGCATCGTCGACCCCCCTACACCTCAACTTCTTAGTTGTAAAGTGCTTTGTAAATGCAAATACAAAAGAAATGTCCAAACATTTCTCGAACAGAGTACATCTAATATAGCAGAACAACTCCCGTCTAAAGACAGTGCAAAGCAACTGTTGTTTATGTACCAATCAGCCATACCTATTAACACTATTAATATTAAAACCACCTAGGTTTTTGGTTCCACTCATGCCATCAGGATGCCTTTTGGGAGCTCTCCGGGTATGCTGTGGTGTCTGGTACCAGTGGATCTAGCAGTGGATCTTTTGTGGATTGGGCTCGTTTGTCTGGCGCACCCCATGGGGGCTCTACCTGAAAGGTATCTGGGGAATTTGGAAACAGGGTCAACAACCTTGAACTTTTTTTCCCCTCTAAGCACCGTGTGGTTCATTGGGTATTCTTTCTTCAGCTTTCTGTCGTGGCCAGCATTGACCTTTTTTGTCCCTTTGTGCTACACTGGCTTTTCTGTGGGATCTGTCCAGAAGGGCTGAGCTTTGGTTACCAGGGTCATAGATGGGCCTTGTGTACCCATGATCCTGTTGTCAGTTAAATGGGATACAATTAATAATCATTGTTATTCAGCTCACTTGGCAGTTGTACCTGTGTATCGGTGTACCATCAAGGAAACCATACTAGGACCCAAAGTGATAAGCAATGCAAAGGCACATCCCTCATTCCCACGTTCCAAAGGAAAGCCTTGTGAAAGTATACTACATTTACTTTCCCATCTTACCCGGCACAGAAGATAGCTAGCATTCTAGTAGTGAGCATTTCCAAACTCAAAAGTTCAGTTTAATTACGATATTTCTGCCAGATTGACAGCTCAGACCTGTGGGAAAAGGGAAAGAAACTCCCTCCAAGTTTCAAATTGCTACATGTTGGGTTTCAGGAAAAGCTGTTCACAAACAAACGCTAGGTCACAGCAAGGCTATTAGCGGAGGGACATAAATGACTGTTATGCTGCGCATTCATAATTAAAGAAAATTTTACATTTTCTTCATGATGGCTGTGACAATCTCTCACAGCGACCGGTTCCAGTCCTTATACAATGTTCCCTGGATGTGAGGCATAAAAAATGATTGTAATGTGCTACTTTTGGAACCTCCTGTCTGCAATTCACAACACTCAACTCTCAGGGAATCTGAGAGATGTTGATTATGCGAACCTGAGAGCAGCATGGTGCTGATTAGAAGTAAGGGAAACCTTTGTGCTCTGAGCTCTCCCATGGCGACCTGGAGCACGGTCTCACACCCACCACCACCAGTGCCTTGCGGCCTCCTGACCCCTCCCACATTCTTGACACGTCAGTCAAGCCTCAGCAGCGACAGCATGGAGCCGGAAGCCGGAGACTGATGTGGGCAGCTGCCATTCACAGCAGGGGAAACTTATCTGAGGCCGGCAGCTTGTACAGGCAGTGTGACGTGCTCCGCCATCACGTCTATGCCTCATTTACCCTACGCCAGTCTTCGGCGCTTACTTGTCAGTAATTGCAAGAGTTAGACTGTCAGCGGAGCCGACTGCCACTGAAAGGTGCACTGTGATTTCTTCACGTACAAAATGGGTTCAATAAGGTGTGAAACGATTATTTACACATCCTGGCATATCATCATTCTCCCTCCTATGCATCTGAACAACAACAACAAAAAAAAAATCTCATTCAATCCAGACACAAAATTAAATTACACACTGGATAGAATGTGTTGCCGTTGCATTTCTATTTCATGGAACGTATAGACCTTTCACAAGGAGATGGGTTGCCAGGGGCGGCATTGACAGTCAATTAATTTGTGCAGATATGAAAAAAGGGAGGAAAGAGACTGCTTGCTCTCTTTTAATGCATTCCTCATAACAGCAAATGATCCTGAAATTCTAAATTTCTTTGTGGGTGGCTAATCCGTGGCATCGAAAGCGCCTGGGAGATGCTTTCCAGTTCCTGATTGATGCTTGTACTCTTTGCTTTTCACATGGAGCATCAAACTCGCTATTTCAGTGCATTAGGAGGCTCTTGTCACACAACATCCCCAGTCTGCAACAACGCTCCCTGCCTTTTTTTTTTTTATTAATATTCCATAATCCGACAGCAAGATAAAAGGTCTCAGGTGTGGGTAAATATGGCTAGATTAAGGCCGAGTCAGAGATGGTGCCCTCATCTTACTTCCACGCCTCACATAATGCAGAGCTTCTGATAAACACGCTATCAGCAGAATGGGGAATGTCCATGGCAGGGCTGAATGCACAATCAATTCTGCTCAGTCCTCCCTCCTTCTTCTACTCTCTCTCTGTCTCTCTTGACTGGGTCAGCCTAAACCTAAAGCTCAGATCTTCTGCTTGCTTCTGCAAACCGCAGCGCAGGGTTGACACAGGGATTGATGGATCTTTCCATGGCTATCAAGTGATCTCCTCGGTTGTTCTTCACTTCTGGACATTCATGTTAGCTTACACAACTTATCCTGCCAGGATGCTGACAGACAAAACATTTATTTTTTTAAACACTTTATTAAGGCTACGTTTTTGTTTTGGTCCTGATCTCTTACTGCATATTAGATAAATATTTAAATTTATTCCACACTGCTGTAGAATTCTTGATTCTGATTGGTCAGATGGTTAATTTTTTTTTCTAAAATGGTACCTCTAATAGTACATCTGGCAAATTTATATTAATGAACTCGTTCAGATTCATTATCCTTTTATAGTAACAGCTTATTCACATGTCATATGGTGGGCTCTTCATATAAATGGATTTTAAAGAATAATTATTGTGGATTGTACATGTACAGTAAGTAGTAGCAAAAGAGAAAGCTGTAACTTCATTATGTCTGCCAAATGAAGCTATATATTTTTGCTGTGAAGCTGTTAAAACAGGCACTAACATGACTAAAAGGAATAAAAAAAATGATTGAAAAAATAAGATCAGTTCTTCAAATGAAATTGATTCATTCATTAATAATAAACTTGTAGAGCGACACGGACGACTTGGTGGTTAGCACTGTCGCCTTGCACCTCCAGGGTTCTGGTTCGATTCCCATCTCGGGGTCTGTGTGCATAGAGTTTGCATGTCCTCCCTGAGTTTGATGGGTTTCCTCCGGGTGCTCCGGGTTTCCTCCCACAGTCCAAAGACATGCAGATTAGGCTTCCTAAATTGCCCATAGTGGGAAAATGAGCATGTGAATGTGTGTCTGTGTGTGTGTGCCCTGCGATGAATTGGCCATCCGGGGATGGAGTGGCCATCTAGGGTGTACCCCACCTTGTGGATAGGCTCCAGGCCCCCCCATGACCCTGTATACAGGATAAAACCTGCACAAAAAAAATGATGGTGGTATAAGTGTGATAAAGTCCCTTAAGAACCTGCTGTTAAACTCATAGTACCATACCAAGTCATCGCTGAGCACCTCGTTGCGTTTTTATTTCTCACGTATTCATTTCAGCTTTGTGAACTGATGATGTGATAATGGCTGTCATTGTGACTCTCAGGTGTCAGGGGATATCACTGGGGGATACTGGGCTAAGTCGTATTAGACATTTAATCCCTATTCAAGCTCTATTCCAAACCATTCCACAGGTTCATGTTGCGCTTAAGCACAAGCTGTGATTTGTTTAAACCAATTAATTTTCACTAAGGCCATCAACAAGACAAATCTGGCTCCCTTACAGAGCTTAAATTACCTCAAATTGCATCACATTTCATAATAGAGTCATGCTACTTTCTCATCTGCAGTATATTCCATAAGCAGTTCTGTTCAAGGTGTAGGATGACAGCTATGAGCATGTTTTTTTCATTTGCAGCACAATTTTAAAGGAGGTTATAGGTGTATTCTGTCTTTGTCTCTGTCACTGGGTCTGTTAGATCATAAACATCAAGGTTACTATGAAAAAAAAATGGTTAGACATCGGTAGACTTTTTTAAACTAGGTCTCTGAATACTACTTCTTCGGATCCTAGACGGGTAAAATTAAAATGCATCAAATTTTACTTCATGTGTCCAGCGATTGCATGGGGTTACATAATGTTCATTGTATGCACAATTTGATCACACGAGGGGGAAAAAAACAAACCAGCCATTATGATTTCCCTAACCAGCAGACTAAAGACATGTCTCAGACTATTCAATAAATGTAAAACAGACAGCTGATTCTATTTAAGCACTTCACCTTACTTTACACACGGTGACAAGGAAGTGCCTCTAGCAGTTGAAATATTGTCAGTAAAGGAATATTTTAGTTTCATATCCCCAGCTCTATGTTCAGAGCATGTCAAATGCATTTTTCTTTCTGGGTTTTAATAGCTGAGACAAAGCTACACTGAATTCAAGGATAAAAGGATATCACAATTCCTCATCTGTTTTTACCGTTATTTGCTCATCTGTTTCTACCGTCAACATATTGCATCATGCATATCATTATTAGTAAATAATTTTTCTTGCCTAAACCTGTTCATGTTTAAAGACATTAATACATTTTTGTAGTTATTAGATGCTAAATAAATAAAAAAACATGCATGATGGGATGGTACATATGGCTGATTCCAAGGGCCCTTAAGGGACTGGGGCCCCTTGAAATACTATGGCAGTTAAAAAGTGTTTGCATGGTCAGCGTTGGGGGACTAGTATGTAAGGGGTCAGAATTGCTAAAGCATGTTTTTCCACAACAATTACATTTTTTTTATTTATTTATAAATGACAAACGTAATGTTATCGCCAATTCAAATATGTGAAAATGATTCTGGGTCTGGTAGTAATGATTCCACAGATCATCATCTAACTTCATTGTATTGCCTCATATCGCTGCTGATCCTAGACCTGACCAAATAAATCAACCCAGATCATAACACTGCCTCCAGAGGATTGTACAGCGGGCACAATGCATGATGGGTGCATCACTTCATGCACTTCCCTTCTTTACTTGAAACCTTGCTCCAAAGTCCAATCTTAATGCTCCCTAAAAAATCTAAACCTTTTTTTTTAATAGTCTCACTAACAAGTAGTTTCATTTTGTCTAGGCAGCTATTCATTCTATGAGTTTTTGTCATATTGTGTGCATATGGAAATGCTATTACTGAATATAAATCATAAATCATATGTGATTTCTCAGTCATTTTTTATTAAATTTATTAAGGAGTTTTTTTCTGACCACATTCTTTCCTACGAAGTTGACAGTCCAGTGCTATTCTTTCAGGTTTTAATATTTTTTTCAACAGTTCTTATTCCCAATGGCAGTAATTTTAACGTCCTCCTTGCTTAATGCAGGCCAATAAATTTGACCCCTGTGTAACTGACTGTTATCAACTATTACACATTTTTCTTGGTTAAACAACACTGGGAAAAAAAGCTTAAATAATGTGCAGAAATATAAGTTCTATATTTGTCATTTATGGTATAAACAGTAAGAAGTAGGAATCCAAGCATATAGTCTGCGTCTGAAGATGCTATGATATAAAATAATGATCTGTATTCTAGGCGACATAAAGAATAAAAAATGACAGCGCATGCTGTTATATGAAAATAACCAAGGCCTGTGTGGAGTGATCAAGGAGACAATAAGCACCTCTGCATTAATGTTTCTGCACTGCTGTGACTGGGCTTCATTAAAAAGATTAAGTTTCATTTATCTCGATAACTCATCACCTTCTATAATCTCCATGGAGACATCTCTCAACATTCTGCTTGGAATGAACTGAATTGTTTGCAAAAGACACAGCGCTAACACGTACTGTAGTACTGTATACTGTATCATTACCCAGCATTAACCTTGTCCTCTTTATATTAAAAGCTTAGGAATTCTGGAATAGTTGCACACACTGAAAAGTCACCAATTATTCATATTTGTATGGAATATTATGTCCACAAGACCTACATTAACCTCATTAGAAAGCAATTAGAACACATTAACTTCCCTGGGACTTTAAACATTCCACTTTTATCCAATTAATGCCTAAGAGGTTTTAGTCATATTAAACTTTTTTTTTTTTTTTTAATATCAATGAGTTGTTTTCCATGCTGTGTGCTGACACATTAACAAACGATTACCAAAGCACGTGTTACCTGTTCGGTTTTTCTTGTTGTCTAATTCAAAAGAATTTGTCGAACCTGCAGCTAAAATGTCTTCCTTTACCACATTCACATTCTTTCCTACATATTCTAGTACATTATACTGTATCTGGACACCAGGTCATACGCCTAGACTATATGGACATTTGGCCAAACCTGTTCATTATTAAATTCGGTTGTTTCATTCAGCCTCCTTATCCTTAATGAAGGGCAATCTTAATGCTTCAGCATCCCAAGACATCTTGGACAATGCTATGCTTTCAACTTTGTGGCAACAGTTTGGGGAAGACCCTTTTCCATTCTATACAAAGTAAGGACTATGAAGACATGGTTTGATAAGTCCTTTGTGTTTCTCAGTCACATGACCCGCACAGAGCCCTAACCTCAACCCCATCGAGTACCTTTTGGATGAAGTGGAACAGAGATTGTGAGCCAGGCCTTCTCGTCCAACATCAGTGCCTGACTCATAAATGCTCTACAGAATAAATGGGCATGAATTCCCGCAGAAAGACTCCAGAACCATGTGGACTGCCTTCTAAGAAGAGTGGAAGCTGTTATAGCTGCGAAAGGGGGACTTAGTCCATATTGCACTATACATATTTGGATACAATGTCAATTTTTGATTATATATGTATTTTTTTTAGTTCATAAAACCAAAGTCTGCACTGCTTGTCATGTTACAGTGAGATCAACTTCTGCCCTTTAAACTTTCCTGTCAGAAAACTTACAGCTTTACCTCTGCCTGTCACAAAGCACTGACACTGGAGACTCCTTTCCTGAAACACCCACAGTATTGGAAGTTAACCATATCAACAAGTACAGGGCATTTTAAGAAGCAGATTTTGTTGAGAAACCAATGTCCTCATATGAAGACTTGAAATTTCTCCCAAATACATTGTCTGTATATCTGTGTACGATTTTTACATGAGGACCGTTGGGCATAATTCTTTTGCCAAATGTCTTCCTATTTAAAGACAATTATTTGGTTAATATGTATCAGATGCTAATAAAGAGAAACAGTACAGAGAAATTGTGATGTCCAGAACAGTAGAGTCCGTGCCTCGGAAGGGTAAAACATTAGTTCTTTAAAGTCTGTTAGACTGTTAGACAACAAGGACATAAGGTTGGTTCGAATCAAATTTGAACTCAAACAAAATCTATAATCAAATCTGGGAGA
>JAOTRS010000019.1:13845135-13865212 GCA_028565755.1 Dinotopterus cunningtoni
CCAGCCACCCAAAAATATTATCAATATTACAAATTTCCAACGCTATCATCATATTTTTGCATATAAAAACAATTAAAACATTTAGAAAAGACATGTAAATGAAGTAAAATATTAAATAAATAAATAAATAAATAAATATAAACCTTAATTACCGGTAATATATGATTGCTCTTGGCAACAGCTGCTTTAAAAACAAACCGTAGAGTGGCTCCCTCTTCTTCTTGCTACTTTCCTAGATAACATTCTTGTAGTTCATCAAGGTGCTATGTATTCAGTAAATCTTGTACAAAATGCAAAAAAAAAAAAAAAAACTTGCTTCGCTTGGCAATCCCCAATACGCAAAGTGTACAGTGCAAATGTCTGCACATATCGTTATGATATGAAGTGATATTTTCACCACATCCCTCACCCCGGCACAGAGGAGATCAGTGCAGAGATTTACAAAGACAAATCATTATTAGACTGAGAATTAATACAAACAGTCCCTAATCAATGCTATTGATTCAAAACAGTGACAAACACACAAAATGTTAGAAGCAATTTCATAGCAGGGAATGATTGCGGGATTGCCATTTGTTGATTTATTTAAAAACAATAAACAGGCCTGTGATTCTGTCTTTCTATTACCCTTGTCGATTTACATAGCCTGGAGATTACTGTCAACAATATTGACATCAAGAAACTGGTTAGAGACTACAGTATCTAAGGGACATTTCAATTTTTGATTGAACACACACTAGGTAAAGAACTCTGTCAGGACTGGTAAAGCTAATGAAGTGATTTGACTTCAAATGCTTCAAGAGCGTATACCACGGCGGCACGGTGGCTTAGTGCATCTTTGTGCATGGGGTGTGCATGTTCTTCACGTGCTTGGTGGGTTTCCTCCGACTCCTCCGGGTTCCTCCCACAGTCCAAAGACATGCAGATTATGCTTATTGGCATTCCCGAATTGCCTGTAGTGTGTGAGAGAAGATTGGCACTCCACCCAGGGTGTACCCCGTCTAAGTCTCCTGGGATAAGCTTCAGGGCCCCACGACTCTGTATACAGTATAAAGCCGTATAGACTTTATATACCGCCTTTATATACTTTAGATATACCATCTCCCTTCACTATCGTACTTTTTAACCACTCTGCATTATTTACTGTTGAGAAAGAAAAAAAGAAAAGAAAAAAGATGCATCATCACACACAAGACCACCAACCATGAGCTAATGGCCAGAAATAAGAAGAACAGCCTTGGACCCAGTGGTGTGCCTCTCCAAAGAATATTCTCATGGTCCCATATTACCGGCTTGCTGTTGTTTATGGCTTGCCATCACACTGGATTAGGTTTTTATTGGAGGCAAGAAAAGCAGCTGCTGTACAAAGGAAAGAATTTTCCAGGAGCCTGAGCTTTAGTTATCATGGTATAACTTTCTGTATCATGTTGCCGTCTATTTATTTGAATTGTTTTTTAGTTTTAAGGACAAGTATGATGTTTCTTAGTAAGCTGTGCCTGTTAAGAAACATCAGAGGATCTCTACTTATAATTGGTTTAGCCAGGTCTGACTTTTACTGGGACATCACTATTACTCCTAGTCTGCCCTTTTTTATATATATGCATATAAATATATTAATTGTTACAGAATGTTTTTCCTCCTTCTTAGTGTTAAATAAATGTGAAAATTAAATAAATCATAGCAGACTGTTTAAAGAGGTTTCTCAATATAACACTTGCTGAAAGCTTGATAACAAACGTATCATAATCTGTATTTTGATTTATAGACAGAAATGATATTTTCATATTGACCACCACCACAGAAGGTATAGAATTATATATAGTGTAAAAGGATTTCCTACTCCTTGAACTTTTCCACATTGTGTCATCTTACAATCATTTTTAGAAAATAAATATTTGAAAAGTGTGGCATGCATTTGTATTTAGCCCTCCTGAGTCAATACTTTGTAGAACCACCTTTTGCTGCAATTACAGCTGCAAGTCTTTTTGAGGTATGTCTCTACCAGGTTTGCACATCTAAGGAGTCCTATTCTTCTTTGCAAAATAGCTCAAACTTAGTCAGATTGGATGGAGAGCGTCTATGAACAGCAATTTTCAAGTCTCGATTGGATTTAGGTCTGGACTTTCTAACACATGAATAGGCTTTGATCTAAACCATTCCATTGTAGCTCTGGCTGTATGTTTAGGGTCGTTGTCCTGCTGGAAGGTGAACCTCCACTCCAGTCTCAAGTATTTTGCAGACTCTAACAGGTTTTCTTCTAAGATTGCCCTGTATTTGTCTCCATCCATCTTCTCACCAACTCTAACCAGCTTCCCGTCCCAGCTGAAGAAAAGCATCCCTACAACATGATGCTGCCATCACCAGATTATTAGCTTATAAAATTAACATGCATATAATTACATTGCAGAAAGTCTTGATTGGTATAGATTTACTGAACCTCCAGTCTGTCACCCAGAACACAAGTGCAATGTAGAATCTACAACCCTCATTCTGGGCAAAAATGCATTCAGTTCAGCTGAGACTCATATGAAGCTTCTGCAGTCCCACTGAGCTAAATCAAGTTCTGTATTAACTACACATTTCTAATCATATGAGGGAAAGAAAGTGGGCCTGCATAAGCTTCATAGGAGTCTCAGCTGAACTTTGGAATGCATTTTTGCACAGAACGAAGAATGTGGAATTTAACCCAGATTACTTGCATTGTACTCATATTCTGGGTGATAAACTTCATGGTCAGTGTGCAGAGCAGGAAAAATGATAACAACCAAGACCTATTGTAATGTACCAAAAAAAAAAATGCACCACAAGTATGAAAAAAAAACAGTGCATGTGAAAATGCAAAAACACACTCAAACCAACAGGAAGTGATTAACGGTAAAGCCATGTTGGCCGATCAGAGCCATGGGGGAAAAAAGTTCTTACTACATTTGTTACACTCTGATGTCAAATACAGGAGATACAGCCCATTTGACACACACGCTTACAAGCCATAAAAACAAGCCACTTTTCCCATCCATGTCAACCCTGAAAACTGAGTTTCTTTATTTCCAACAGTTCCATTTTCAGTGACCGAAAACGGATTCGGCCGAAAAAAGGCCAAAATCTAACAGCAGCGTGCACACAAAGGCAAATTGTAAGTGGAGACAGTGTATCTACAGTACAGTGCAGGGAAACATTTCTATTATTGAAAGATACAGTATATTGCAAAAATTAATGAAGGATTATAAAGTAGACAACATCAGCATGTTGAAATGTGCACGTACCATGATGACCTTGTTTCCCACACGAAGGTTAAAAGAAACACTTAGAGACCATGCGTCTCTCGTTTCCAGTGACTGAATCTTTGGGCAGGTTTCACACCTTTTGCCCTGACCTGGCAACCCTGTCTATTCATATTAACTCATCTCCTCTGTGTTCACCTGGCCTGCTAGGAAACACACATGCTATACTGAACACAGCTGAGATAAGGTACTTCTATGACCATTCTAAACAAGACGCGGGACCGGCAACTCGACTGTCTATGGCGAGGTTAGTTTAAATGCTCACTAGAGAGCAGAAGTCAAGTGTGACAAGCTCTCGACTTCATTTTGTTTGAGGTTAGGTTGTTAATAATGTCGTCCTGCGTCATGCATCAAAATCTAGATTCAGGAGCTGCTGCTGCGTTAGAAAGCTCTCTCAAGGTTACATTACATGTATATTTATGAAGTCAACAACAGGATTATCAATAAAAAATAATAAATAAAAAAAAACCACACAAAGAAACAAAAACTAACAAATTACTTTCAAAGTACCACTTCATATATTTTTATTTAAACGTTGATCTTTTTTTATTTCTGAAATAGTGTTTGGAAACCAAGCACTTTTAAAGACTGAGCGTTTGTTTTGGACATACAGTACAATCATGCATTTTAATCGTGGTCATTACCATAAAGACAGTCAGGTTTCATAAATAACAGAAGTGGTCGAAGATAGGAGCGAGTCAAGGCAGGGAGAGGGTTAATGCCGCTGCTCCGTAACAACGTTATTTAAATTGAATTAGGCTTAGCAAAATGTAATCAATAGGTTTTTAGCTTGTTTACTCAATTCACAATGACAAATAGCTGGCCTGCTTGTAAGAGCAAGCCGGAAATCTCCCACCATATGGCCCGAATATTCACAAGCTACAGCGGAACGTAAATTTGCACTCTCTCCGTTCCTGACAGATGTCTAAATAAATATAATAGGACAGTTCCCATGAGAAGAGGATAAGAAGAAAAATAAAAATAAACCCTCGTTTATAAAGAATCATCCGAAATATCCGTTCCTTCCAGTACTGCTACTTTTACTGTGTCAGCTATTTATTTTTAATCAACTTATTCGGAACTTAAACATCAGAAACAGACAAAAGTGGTCAAAGGAAGAAAAACTGGTGAACAGGTGAGGGGGTCATGGGCGGCCAAGGCTCATTGATGTGCATGGGGAGTGAAAGCTGGCCCTTGTAGTCTAATCCAATGTAGAAGAGCTAGTGTAGCTCAAACTGCTGGTAATCCTGGTTCTGACAGAAAGGTGTCAGAACACATGGCGCATTACTGTTCGGGTGGCAAAAAGGGGGACCTACTCTTTAGGCAGGCTCACATAATGACGTTGTGGATGATCGGTTTCTATATACAAAAGGAATAAACTCTAAGATTTTTAAAATGTTAAAATGTTAAAATGTTTCTTTCTTGGTACATTTTTTCCCCCAGGAGGATTATTAGAGAAATAATTTTTACAAAAAAAGGAACGAAAATAAATAAGGGGGGAAAAAATAGATTCTTTGTCCCTGGTACTACCAGGTCATGGCAACATTCATTATGCGAAATTCAGCTCTCATTATGCAACGCTGCCTGTAACCAGCCCTATAAAATCTGATTAATTTCCCAGCAGATCATGGTGGAGTTGTTAAAGCAAGAAACCAGACCATTTAAGTGGCATTACAGTCACCAGGAAACTGACACTTCGCTGAAAACCTTCACATTTCACAAGTCCAGTGCGGGGGTTCACCGGCTACAATAGAGATTCAGCCTGTAGAAAGCAAGCCATAATCTATGTTTTCTGGCCCTTTCTCTGTCCTCCGGTCTCCTGTTTGCATATGTCACATTAACTGGGCTAAGAAACGAACTCCCATTAGTGGAGTGATTTGTTTATGTTGACCTAAAGGTTATTGTTCCCCACGAGTTGTTCATTAGAGCCAGCGTCCGCTAAGACCACCTTAATCTGGCGCCTACTCTATCGGAATTGAGGCGAGTAGGCAAGTGAAGTCCTTATTCCATGCCAGAGAGGTCCGGTACTCACGAGTGCAGTCATTAAGCAGGCAGGACCGAGGTGAGAACATGTCTAATGAGCAGCTCTATGAGAAAAGTCTCCTCGAGATGAACCGCTCCAAATAAGATCCTTTTATTTTAGGTCAGCCTCACTCCTCGGCCTTTTCACTCTCGTTATTGGTTTGAGTAAAGAAATGCTTTTTTTTTTTTTTTTTTTTTAATAAGAAAAGGGAAAAGGGAGAAAGAATGAGACACCCATTCTGACAGGGCTGAGAAGGAGGATACCCGATTCAAGGCTTGCTGAATAGAAGCCCAACTTGGAATACAAATACGAGCACACGATCAGCAATGACATTCGAATGCAAAGCATTAAGGCTCTGGCCCCTCAGGAAATGATCGCACAAGACCTCGGGGGGGTGTGCTGTGGTGTCTGGTACCAGGATGTTAGCAGGGATGTTGTGGCATCTCCATGGATCAAACTTGTCTGTCTGGCATCTTTCATTGACGCTTGATTGTATTGGGATCAAGGGAATTTTGAGAAAGTTTTGGCCTGTTAAGCCCCATATGTAGCAGGCTGTGATGCACGGGGTGTTATGATACCTTTCTATCATAGCCAGCATTAACGTTTTTCAGCTGTTGGTTTTGGACTGGATGGACTAGCCTTTCGTCTCCACAGGCACGAATAAACCTTGAGTGCCCATGATCCTCCCACCAGTTTACTGGTATATAACCAGTAAATTCACCTTGCAGTGATTTTAGTGTCGTGGCTGATTCATGTACCACAGGGAGATAAAGCCATTTTACATAGCAAGTACTGATGAACAAAAAATGTGATAAGTGCCTTTTTGGGAGCTACATCACTGTCTTTAAGTGTGGACAGACGGTACTGTGTGGTCCTTGTGGATGTTCGTGTGACAAGTTTCCAACAGCGCAGTGCATCATCCTTTGATAAACCAGAAATATACTGTAAATAGCTGTTTAAATAATTACCCATTGTTGTCTTGATGAACACACCGTAGGTTATGTGTCAGAGGCAGGCTTTAAGCACAACAACATATGCAGCCATGACTCACTCACCCCTCATTCATTACATATATATAGTCATTGCTTGTTTGGTTAATTAAAAACTTTATATTTAGCACATTATATTAAACAATAGTTCAAGACTGATTTGTTGTTCCTAATTGCAAGTAGGTGTTCGGCTCCTTTTTAAAATCCGCTCACGGCTGTCTGGTGTTGTTTCTCTCTGTGTTTATTCGTCCCCAGACTCGCTGTGCTTCAGGTGCTTTTGTGAGATCTAGGCTCATTGGTTACAACGAAGCAAGAGGAGTAGTATATGTACAAATGCTGCAGGTTTGAGCTGGAGTGAAATGAAGGAATGAATGAATATTATGCTCATATTTTGGCCAAAAGGTGTTTTTTTTTTTTTTTTCCAAGAATGAAAATACATGATCTTACGAACTCACCTGTAGTACACTACCATTCCAAAGTCTGCACACACCTTCCAAGTTTATGGTCTTTCCTGATTTTTTTGACATTGCTGGAGGCATCCAAAATCTACAATAATCTCATTTGAACAGCTCATACTGAGATGTCTCTGGTGCTCATGCTCTGTGAAGCATTCATAACGACTTTAATCTGAAGTAAGGCTAGTAAGTCTAAACTAAAGTTTTGGTCCTGCTTTCTTGGGATGATCTTCATAAGAGACACTTTCATCATGGTATTTGATGGGTTTTGCAAATGCACTTGCACTGTTCTTGCAAGAGCTCTTCCAGAACAACTGACCTTTGTGTCTTAAAATGACAACGGATAACAAATTACCAAATGTCACGTGTGTTATTTCATAGTTTCGTAGTAAAAAATAATCCATTTTTGTTTTACAATTTGTAAAATAAATCCAAACTTTTGACTGGTGTGCCCAAACATTCGACTGTTACTACTGTATAGAGCATGTCTACAGATGAAAAAGAAAAAAGTGGACTGCATTTGACCTAAAACAAGGTGAGTAACAACATCTTTACAGGTCAATTCAAAAACCGTAGTTTGGCCTAGTAATTGATGTCCATTGATATCTAGAATTTCATAAATAACCATTATAGCGGAGGTAAACTGCACTTGGGCATCGTGAGACAACTACATTATTAGCATTGAACCATCGTAAGAATGGTTTATTAGGCCTTGGTGCAGTCACGCATTATTCTCATAAGGATTTACACGATGTGTTCGGAATACAGCAAGACCACAATACTGGGGCGATATAAACTCCCTGGCTTTGGCTGGCAGAAACATAAGACGCTGTGGGATTCGATAGGCTCTGACCATTACAGAGACCAGACAAAACCCAAGCCAGCATTATCACGGCTGAAAGGGAGGGGAAATGAATGTCAGGCTTTGACACAAGAGCACATAATGGCAGAGTGTCCACTGCATGCTTCTTCCATCATGGTCAATAAAATATCTCTTCATTTGGAGATGGTTATTGACCGTGTGGGTCTTGCAAAGAAACAATCTCTCTTAATGTGCAGTGCTTGCATTTTGGCTCATATTGTAATTACATATACTTTAGGTGATCAATGGCTAGTTCATAAATGATGTCTAGGTGCATCCAGAGTGCATCCTGGCTCTATTTATCACACATGAGTTACTCCGTAGGAGTAAGAAGTAGAAGTAAGAACGAATTGGACTAAGGTTTCTAAGTTGTAATCATGTCTCGGAGGCACAGACGAGGTTTTTTGGCTTTTTTTTTTTTTTTTTAAGTAATGGGGATATCGAGCACTGAGCTCTTTCGCTCTCGCTTGTACTTTGTTGGGAGGACTTGAGGATTTGGTCTGACAGTGTAGTTCTCTAGCGCTTGGTCTGGATGGAGTGATCCTGACATATCTGTACAAAGTGCTACATAAAGGGTTCAAACATGCAGAGCCAAGACCCATGACATGACACTCAATTTGGAAAAGGAAAACCTGTACGTACACTGTGGACAAATTTCATTTTACACTATATTTAATGTGATATCATCAACCACTGGATTTCCGGGACAGTCCTGACCTCCCTTATGTTTGGGCCATGAAATGAGTCCCTGGAAGCCCAGTGTCTCACATGTGAAGCAGATAGTCCGATCATGGCTCAGGTGTACTGAGAAAACTTTATATCCTTATGTTATTTAAGCACTGATGAAACGAAATAAAATGAGGAAATGAAAATATGTGCATTAGTGTAGCACGGGACTCACTCACTCACTCATCGTCTATCCCGCTTTATTCTGTATTCTGGGTCGCAGGGGGGCTGGAGCCTATCCCAGGAGGCTTAGGGCATGAGGCGGGGTACATCCTGGCCAGGGTGCCAATCCATCGCAGGGCACACACACACACATACACTCACTCACATACTACGGGCAATTTGGGAATGACAATTAGCCTAATCTGCAGGTCTTTGGACTGGGGGAGGAAACCGGAGTAAACCCACCGAGCATGGGGAGAACATGCAAACTGGCCAGGAATTGAACCCAGACCCTGGGTGCAAGGCGACAGTGCTAACCACTACACCAACACTCCGCCTCAGCAGGGGATTATATAGAAGAAGTAAAGGAAGTTTTGAACTCTCTTAACTGTGTTCTGCTACTCTGCGCAATCTAAAGTCCCAGTTTGACTTGAACGCCCTTCTAAATATAACTGACATCGGTACTGGTGAGGCTTGCTAAATATAGTCAACTGGTTGCAATAATGGCTTAATCATCTGTTTAGAGTCGAAGAGAGATAGAAATAATACAAATAATTAACATGCAATAATATGCAATAAAACTGTTTTGCTCCTGGATAATTTTAGTAACCAAATAAAGTATTGCTTTCAAAATTAAACAAATAATTGTGTTTGTCATGTTCAGCACTATCTTTTTTTTTTTTTTTTTCTCCAAGAAGATTAGCAAGAACTGGGCGCAGCTAAATCTGCTGACTTATTTACAACCATCAGTCTTGCCTACTTGCCTCAATCTCACTCAACTGCAGACTGATGAAAGAAACAATTAAGGAAATTAAGGAAACTATTCCTGACAGGTTTTAAATTAAAATGGAACAAGGCTGCAGGACTATCAGCTGCTCCCTGTCTGTCTCGCTTTCTCTGCCAATGTGCATCTCTCTCTCTCTCCCTCTCTCTCTCTGTTATCTCGCTTTTCCTCCCTTTCAGGTCATGGCTCCTTTTATTCTCTGCCCTGGTGGCTATGATGAGTGGCAGGCCTGGCCACTTCACAGTTGCCCACATGGCCATGAGCTTGCATTAGCATAGAGTCCAGCCTTAGCAGAACCCTCTAACCCTCTCTTTTCTTCTCTTCTCTCCTCCGCCTCTTTCTCGCACTCTCTCTCTCTCTTTCTCCTGAGCGCATCTGTGCCATGGCAACCCGACTTCAAACAGGCAGATTTCAGCCCCGCTGCAGTCTGGATGCTATGTGGATGGGATAAATAAATCACTGATCCGCTGCCTCCCACCCAAACGAGAGGCAACAGTCGATAAGCATATGGCAGGTAATAATGTTTATGTGTGCATGCGTGTTATGAAGGAGCATATCTCCAGCAACCTGGAGAGTGGCGTGCTGGATAATTACTTAAGGAGGTACAAGACAGGGGAAATTATAAAACATAATCCATGTCACGGTGCAGTTAGAGGGTAAAAACAAACAAGGTCTTTTATAGAGCCGGGCAAAAACCCGCCAATGCAGCCTGTGATTTTTCATACAATTAGCGTCATCGCCTGATAGTTGGCTATAAATGATTCAGCAACAACATGCAAAACAAACACGAAACACGAAGAAGAAACCGGTGTTCATCTGGAGATGTAGCGTAATAAATCGAAAAGACACGGTAGACAAAATAATGAAGGCATAAAACATGATGGGGTATGCTATTATGGTGAAAAACTTCCAAGCTGGAGTGCTGGTGGAATTAGTGTTATTGGGAAATGAGAATATAAAGTTAAGGAATTGCTAGAAAACGTGAATTTGATTTAAAAAAAAATAAAAAAGTTTTTTTTCTTACCAACTAATTTTAACATGCCTGGAGTATAAATATCTGTTTGCTTTTCCACATGTTGGCCATGGAAGGCTGATTCATTTTTTACACCATTTTTACAATCAGAAGGGGTTGATGGAAAGTCGTCATCTTAGCAGGTGCTGACTCGCTGGTTAATACATTCATTCATTCATCTTCCATATCACTTATCCTGTACAGGGTCACGGGGGCATGAAGCCTATCCCATGAGACTAGGTGGGGTACCCCCTGGACAGGGTGTCAATCCATTGTAGGGCACAAACATGTCTTTGGGCTGTGGGAGGAAACCCACCAAGCACGGGGAGAACATGCAAACTCCACCTACACTGACCTGAGGTGGGAATCGAACAAACTGGTGGAACAAATGGAATCTCGCTGTTGGTGGAAACACTCTTTTTGCATTTGATTGAACTCTGTCATGCAATGTAGCTGTTAAACAAATCAGCCACACTTCTAATTATGCACCATTTTACGACTTAATTATGAGTTACATACAAGTTCATCCCCGTACAGATGTCATGATTGGTTAATCTAGCTATAAAGACCATTTTTGTACCAGGTTGCAAATGTTTATTTTTGTTGTAAAGTTGAGCATTTTAACCCTCATAGGGGTCTATGGGAATTGACTCACTTTTGGACCATTCAAGGAACTGGTCATTGAAGGAACTGCACGTTTTGGCACTTCCGCGTTGGACCAGAGGTTGCCCCTTTGGGTTATACAGGCCAATCATAACACCATCTCAATATCCACATGCTAAGCCACAGGAGCTGTTTCGAAATGTTTCTAATCATCAATGCATAATCATCGTCTCATTGTCTTTTATAATAGTTGCCATGTTTGGACCATAAGTATCTGCGCATGAGAATGGCACTGTTTAACTTATTACACACTAAGTAAAAAAAAAAAAAAAAAAAAAAAAACAAGTTGATGAAATTGCAGATATTCAGAATTTGAGCGTGTTTGCAACTCATCCGAATGTCAATTAGGACATTAGGACAGTCTTCACACCCACGCTATACAAGTAAATCTACTGCAAGCAGCAATTTTCCTACAGAAGGTCTGGTGCTTTGCTCAAATATTAAACTTTAGCTTTTATAGTTCTTCAAACACTTAAATACAATGTTCAAATAGTTGCAGAGGTTGAATTGTGTTTGCCGTCTGAGTTCATCTAAAGTGAATCTTTTGTGTGGGGACAGAAAAAGAGGAAGCGAAGTGTGGGAGGATGGAAAAAAAAAAAAATAATAAATCAGGGCAGGCGTCCTCTCCCAATGCTATATTGTTGAGCTTGAGCACAAGGTCAGCACAGGGGAAGCATGTAATGTTTTAGGTCTCTGTATTGGCTGATAAGTCGTGGGCTATTACTATTATTTAGAAATGTTAACAGGTGAATCTGCTTTAGCATTAATTATTTAGTCAGGGCTAATACAGCAGGCGTGGGCTGTCAATCTGCGCTATAATCCTGTCAGGCCTTTTGAAGGACGTACTGTATGGCCTCTTATCTATTCATGGTAAAGAGGTGGTTGTCAGTCTTCATGAAAGGGATTTGACTTCCTACGGCTTTGAGTTCCAAGTATGAAAGGTGTGGTCTTCCACTCTGAAACACCCCTTTAACAAGTCTTATACAGCATCTGAACAGCTCGTACTTGCTTTAAACGTATCGAACTGCACATCACGTCGTCTCGGGAGGAGATACAGATCCCTAATGATTTCTCCATTTCAGTCAGAGTGATGAAAATGCCATGTCGTTCCATAGAGTGGTGTGTTCGTTGTTTTGTAAGCATTTATCTGCGGTGATAATCATTGTCACAACACCTCCATAATGAGAAAGCTTTGACACTGTCATCGAAAAATAAATATGTTTACACAGATGCTGAAATTGCAAATAAAGGGTACTGTGACCATTAGTGGATTTGCCAGTGACACTAAAAATAAGAGGACGTGGATAAAAACGGCATCTCTCTAGACGTCCGTCTCTCTCTCTCTCTCTCTCTCTTGCACACTTTCCCTGCATGTTCGTGCTTTTAATAGACTGAGTGTTTCCTATGACATAAAGGCCCAGGGTGAAGTTTACTGCCTCGTCTTGCGGGCGCGCAAACGTTGCCGACACCGAGCACCTCGTAAACTCGCTTGTAAGTCACTCACTTACTCCAGTGTTTACATTTATGGAGTGGCTCCTGAAAGACTTCGAAAAATGTGTTTATTTTTTTAACATTATAACCCCAGCGGAAAGAGAATTATCTAAAAATACACTGGAAGAGGAAACGCTTCTCTCCCTTAGCATTTCGTCTTTATTATAGCAGAATGAATGCTGAAATCACAGCATCTTTTAACCAAGGTTAGTTAATAATCTTGAGCTGCCTGCGTTTTTATTACCAAATTGTTACTCATTATTAGAAGCGACACATGACTGGTTATTAAAATGTACTTCTGTACCAACAGTTTCTCACATAAATGACAATACCTACATACAACAGAGTGTCATAAAAGGACCAGGAAAGATGTGTACTGTATGTTGCAGTTCACTGTTCAGGCATTTGCATTTAGCCCATCATCATATCTTAGCCCAGTTCATATCTTAGGTAACTATTTAGTATTCATGTGCAAGTGTAAGTCCTGATATTCTTTTGCTTGTTTGTCTGGAACGATGTTTTTTCAAAAAGCTTCGTGCTTGCATCTGCCTGCACCTCTAATTCCTAACCCAGCGTTGTTGAGTTATTAAAAAAATGATGATGTAACAGTCACCCACAGGGACTTATATGGTCAATACACAACGTTATATAAGTCTAATAAAAATGTGTTGTTATTTAAGAAAGAACAAAGTATAATCTTTGATATGGTCATGTTGTCTGTTGGGGGACCATTTTAATCATTTCTAAACATTTATGGAAGAAGTGTCCAGTATTAGTGTCTAAAACAGAAGACGTTGTGTACCCATAACCTGTCATCAATTTACTGTAATGTGCTAATGTTATGACTGATCAGTGTATAAACTGCCTAAAACTAAGTATAAACTGCCTGGTCAAAAAAAAAATGTCACTATTTCAAAAGGGTCAAATTATTGGGCATTTCCATTGAGCAAATGAGATTTGAAATTACTGGAACTGGATTAAGTACCCTTCCATGCATTATCAAAACCTGGAAGGACAGTGCTGTACCATCAACTTTGTGAAAGAAATGTGGTCGGAAAAAAAATTTACATTATAAATGGCAATCACTTAAACACTCGGTGAAGTTGCATGGTAAAAAATAAACAGTAAAAGCCCTACTGTAAATACTGTGAAAGTAAGCACATCTCCATTCACACAGAATTTGATGAGAACTTACAGGATTGGGACTAAACAGCTGTGTGGACATAAGACCACATACACTTGTACTGTATGTGAGACTAATCCGAAAAAAAAAAAGGCTTCAATATGCTAGTGGGCAAAAAGATTCGGTTTGGAGCAATGGTTAAAGGGTAACATGGTTGGGTTCAGATTCATCATCATCATCATCATCATTTTTTATTCCTTTCATGAAAATGCATTATTTGTACAAGACACATACAACTCATTTGTATGTGTCTTGTACGTGTCTTGACTCCATAATAGAGTGATGGTACGTCAGGTTAAGAAGGAAAGCACATGAAGCGATGCACCCATCATGAATAGTGACCACCGTACAAGTCTCTGGAGGCGGTGTTATGACACTCCAGGCCACTACATCGTGTGCTGTAATCAGAGCTAAAGATGACGAAATGAACTCTTAGCGTGTGTGTGACTTTTTTTGGCCAGGCTATGTGTGTGTTGTATATACTGTAGAGTTAGCTTGTCTATTTCTTTGTTTTATTTCTTGTTTGCATGATGATTTAGATATGTACTGTATTTTGCACAAAGCTAAACCGACAACTCGATTCCGCTTTACTTGTTAGTACTTTAGCCTTCTGGGTCAAACAGCAAATTAAAGAAGCCTCAGAAACTAAATGAGCTTTAGTTGATCAGCTTTATTTCCCACAAGTAAAAAAAAATGTAAGAATTATTCGTTCTTCTGGCCAAATCTCTGGTTTTGCTGGCAAATCACCAGGGCTGTTATAGAGGAGTTAGTCTTTACACTTCTGAGTCAGTGTAATTAGCAGCGTTTTTAGAACATCTACATCTCGTTTCATTTCAGAATATTTTGGTATAACCTGCGTCACCATTTCTCTGGATGGACCTCCGAAAGATTTCAAAGAGGCATTTTGTTTGTTCTTTCTCTCCCTACAAACCTGCCACCCCCCTGTAACACTCAGCCATTTATACTCTGTGCAAAGTCCCATGGAGGCTAATTACAGGAAACATGATCTGTTTACTGATTTATGTGGCCTTTGTGTGCTACCTAGTGCGTGGCTAGAGTAAACAGACAGGTCTCTATTACTGCTTTACTCCCCCACCTTCATATCTGTAGTCGGTCCACATCGATAACAAATCAAAGTTGAGTGCATTCATGATGTAAGAAGTGTGTTTTTATAGCAAAACCAACATCTGAATGAGAACGGTAACATTTATACCATACATTTCAATATACCTAGATACAAGATACTTTTTTCCTTTATGACTGATAAATCAGCATATATAGATATGGATATTCGTAATATTCATGCAATACTTTTCATCTAAGCCTTTTCACGATGAGGCCTCGGCGCATCATCTCATGCCTTTCTGCTGATTAGGATCTAACTCTACGCCATCATTATTCCCAGACAATGGAGGTTCATCACTACGCTAATGCTCCCATCATCGCTTGATTGATCTGCTTTGTCCATGCACTTGGAACCATCGAGGAAGTGTTCTTCTTATCTTCCTGCATTTACGATAGAAGATTATTCAAAATTCTCATTTGGAGGTAGACTGGCTGACTGCAGCCCATTAACGCTACTCTTCAGATTTCAGAGCTTTTCAAAATCGAACTACGTCCAAATCCTCCAATCCGTGGTCTAAAATTAATATCCACCCCCTTCCAGATTGGCTGGTGGAGGCCAAGTCCTGTTGCCTCCAAGATTCCTCATCCACTCTGGCATCGGATATTGACGTAAACCAGTTATCGTGAGCATATAAAACGGCGTTTGCCGATCAATCGTTGCAGAAGCTATGCTGGAAAATTGGAACTTGAGAACCCCATTTATCCCAGGATTCAGATAAATCTCTTTGGCTAGAGATCCGTCTTTATTTTTCACAATCTGGCCTTGTGCTGGACCTTGTGTGAGTAAGAACTATTTGCAAATCTTATGGCAGGAGATGCGCAGATAAACATGCAGTGGTATTAATGTGGAGGAAATGCATGGTACAGGAGTTTCTCACATACGCAGGGGGTAACAGCCAGTCAGTCTGTCTGTCAGTCAGTCAGTCAGTCAGTCACTCACGCAGTCAAGCGTCATTTCCACCTCCCACTACTGTTTCTACACAAAAAACACAGAACAACTGGCGGGATAAAACCATGATGAGAAATTTCAAGTAAAATGATCTCATATTGATTTACAAATATATACAATATTTTGGTGTGTATATGAATGGATGTATAGTCCCAAGTCGTGTATACTGTGAGTGTGTGTGGGAGTATTGTATCGGCCTCACCCGCATCATGAGTCAATCCGGGCGCACGATGATGATAAACCGCTGTCCTGTGATACTGTTCCAATGGTGAGTAATCCAATTTTGATGTATCCGCAAAGAGACAGAAGGATTCACAGTCTTATATAGCGGTGGAAAAAAAAAAGGCAACCGGTTGTATGTGTAGAAACAACAACAGAGAGTTGGCCTCTCAGTGTATTCGCGGCTTCTGTTTAAAATTGCATCTCCTTGCATCACCAGGATTCCTCATATGGAATACATCATATGGGAAGAGTTCATAAAGTATACAACACCATATAAAAAAATAAACGCCAGCTGTATAACAACATATAATGTGGCTGCGCTACATGTTATCAAGGACAGTATCAAGAAGAAAATGGAGCCACTTTTAGTTTCATTTTTAAAGCAGACGGGGAAAAGAGCAATCATAAATTAAGGTTAAATGAGGTTTAATGTCTATTTATTCCACAATTTACTTGATTTACATGTCTTTTCTAAATGTTAAATTGTTTTATATGCAAAAATACAATTATAGTGTTGGAAATTGGTAATATTGGTAATATTTTGAGAGGCTGGAATGAATTATCTGCATTTAGATTACTTCCTATAGGAAAATGCGTTTCCCAATACAAATTGTTGCCTTATGAACTCGGATGCCACCGTAATTCTTAATCCTTATCCATTTTAAAATGGTATAAAAAAAGTGTTTGTTTCAGGC
This sequence comes from Dinotopterus cunningtoni, assembly GCA_028565755.1. Classification (NCBI taxonomy): domain Eukaryota; kingdom Metazoa; phylum Chordata; class Actinopteri; order Siluriformes; family Clariidae; genus Dinotopterus; species Dinotopterus cunningtoni. The sequence goes on from JAOTRS010000019.1 coordinate 13,861,758, forward strand.
TTTTTTTTTTTTTTTTTAAAGAGAACGCACCACTTTCAAAGCTTTAAGGCCTACTATGTGACACATACAGTACTCTGCAAACGTCTTAAGTCCCCCACATAGAATTTAAATCAAATTATGTAGATTAAATTAAAAAAATGGGAACAAAAGTTTTAGTGCAACCTGCAAAGTGCTTTTCAACCATTTAAAAATTGGTTGTTTACTTAACAACCTCAACAGCAACCTCATTTCCCCTCTCGTCTGTTCCAACCACTCAGCATTCAGCATCACCTGTATACTAATCACCAGCCTGAACATCTGTCATCATCTGCACCTGTTTCTCACTGGTTTATGCCTTAAGTTTGAGGTTTTATGCTTAAATGATTTATAAGTCACTGTGTCACTTCTTAGCTAGCAAAAAACATTTAGCTAAAAAAGGGGTCAGGTACAGGGACTGGACTGAAATCGAGAGCCAAAAACTGGACCCGAAAGAAGTCCCTCAGAAAGGCTGGGGAACCATTCCTCAAGAGAACATAAAAAATGCAAGAAAAAATATAATGAAATAGGGGGTGGCTCAAGACTTCTACAGTACATACAGTAGTAGTGTATAATATAGCACAGTGGTCAGTGTAATGCTCTATTGCTAGGTCTATGCGCGTCTAAGTACTGTTCAGTTGCAGTGGGGTGCAATTAATGTCTACATGATTAAACTTATTCTAAGATGACACGTTATATATTAAATTACTTTCTCAAAGTCTCGAGCACTCCTCAGCAATAAGGACCATTTACCAGGATTTTCACTGCTTACTTACTTTTCTAAAATCAACATTTAAGCTTGGCTGAATATCAAGATGCTGCAAACACTTCAAGCATCTTGTGCAAACCCTGCTGTTTGCTGTCTTCACATTTCTCTACAGGAAATTTCAACTGAAACGATCACTTACCTATGACATTAGATAGAGACAAAGGGAAAAAAATGGGGAAACCTGCTATGCATCACATATTGTAAAACACTTCCCTTCAACCCCAGTTAATGCATGGATGATGCATGGATATCCATTATGAATTATGAATTGAGTTGTATTTATAATTTTTATTATTACACCCAATTAAATCATATGACAGCAATATAGTAACGATCCCGCCCAACCTGTTCACCCCTGGCGTGCTTTATGAACTCTTTCGCTTTCATATTTCATTATATTTTCAGCGAGGTCAAGCACTTGGCCATTAGTCCCGAGCTCTTGGGGTAAGTACTCTTGTTGAGCTGTCCTACGAAAGCCTGTTAAAAGGCACAACTATAATTCACGGTAATACTAGTGGCACAAAGACGGTAAAAGAGAACGAGACAAAGGGAAAAAGAAATCTTCAGGGATTTTTTAGAACAAAGAGGTACGAAACATTTTCGCCTAGGAGCCGGCTGAGCACGAAGGCAGCAGAGCATTACTTTTAGACTCTGACTCGTACTGTTCTGGGTTTTGTTCTTAACACAATAATTTACAGAGAGGATCATCAGGGATCTATTAACGACGCCTCAGGTTTGACTTTCCAACACGACAGGCATGGCGCGCGGTTCCGCGGGACTGCAGCAGAGCCCCTTAGCACTTCTCCATTTGTCTCTCAATTGCTCTCATGACAATATCGCTCGCCAAACCCGGGCACACAAACACACACCCACACACAAGCAGCCTTCCTCTCTCTCGTGCTTGAAGTAGCTCAGACGTTCAACGGTATGAGAGGACGATGGCACGACATACTGTCTAACATACATCTAAGCCGTTTTATACGTTTTCTTCCGTTTTATTGTAATCTTCAGCCTTGAACGAGGTACACAATCACCGACGCTATGTCTTGCTTTTAACCCACTCTCTCATTGTAATTTATTGAATCCCTTCCAGGCGGTGGAGGAGATTCGGGGGAATCATTTTCAACCGAGCTGCTTAGGTAAGCAGGGCCTGTTGTCGCAGAGCAGCAGAAATGCAGGCTGAGCGGAGGTCGAGTAATACGGTGGGTGATGGGATCCACGATTGATGTGGTGAGAAAGAGAGAGAGAGAGAGAGAGAGAGAGAGAAGCCGTGCGCTATATATGCTGGATGCACTACTGAGCTGTTGAGCTACAAAGCTTCTTTTTAATATATTATTGATGAGTGAGGTCAGCGGCAGTGATTAAAAGTCTCAGGCCATCAGCGGCAGCATGCCGCGGCGCACCAATGCTCAGTTTGCGCTCTGATTAGATGGGAAAACAGAACGGGCCGAAATGGAGTGCCACGTGGCATCTTAATCCACGATCTACTGCTTCTTTGGTTTGATTGAAAAGAGCAATGAGTTGATCTGTGGTGCTGCTTTCAGACCGCAGATATCCTATTAAACACGGCTACACCCCGATCGATCACAGCGCACATATTCACACAAAGCTGAGAGGCTCAGCACAAAATTTATAATTACACACAACCCACCCACACACACACAGGTTTGTCTCACTAACTTTGTGTGGAAGTTAAATTGACATAATTATTAACACAAGTTTTATTTGTAAAAAAATAAATAAATAAAATAGTTACGTTTCCAATCAAAATTGTCAAATATGTCCATCATTCTAGGTGTCCACTAATGATGCATCTAAGAGTGAGGTTACAGAATGCCCCCACCTCCAATGAGATGCCCCCTTGACTTGTAATATCCAACCCATCAACTTGGGGTTGTCTCCTTAGCTACTGGTTCCTTTCAAACAATTTCAAATCAACATGGCCGGTTTTTGTGTTTTTTTTAAATGTGTTAACTCTACTCTCTTCCTGTCTTCGCCTTGGATCTGATATTAATGTGCTAACTCTCCCACACACTCTCTCTTTTTCTTTCTCTCCCTCCATTGAGCTAACACTTCCTGGTACGTCTCTGGACGGACATGTATACTTCAGGATTTCACCGGGACATGTTAAAATGGTTTTTGTTCTTTGTAGGAACAGACAAACATGACACCAGGTGTTTGGCTGAACATATAAAAATCTGTCTTTGTTCTGTTAATAAATAAAGAACTTTCTGACACGCAACATGTTAGCGTGTTTGACTGTGTCCCTCCTGACGTCCGTAATCTCATCGAAGCACAGCGGACGGTCTTAAAATTTTTACACTAAAACTACATTTTAAATCTTCACAGCACCCCAGCATTAGTTTATAGCAGTTACGTCTTTAGATTAGGTGTCTCTAATAATCTAAAGACATGCATTTAATCTATTTAATTATAGACACCTTACTTAAATGACAAGTTCCACTTTAGTACATCAATACCAAAAGAAGCTCAGGCATGCAGGTGTAGATAACATAGGCAGACGAGTGTGGTTGTATTAGGATAACAACTTACAAGCAGTGTTGGAGGACGTTATTTTTTAAAGTAACTAATTTCATTACAAAATTACTGTCTTTAAAAAGTAATCAGTTACATTACAGCGTTACTTTCTGATAAAAGTAACTAGTTAGAG
>JAOTRS010000019.1:13865312-13879514 GCA_028565755.1 Dinotopterus cunningtoni
TTGTGATTCCTCATTTATGTTGTTTTAGTCAAGACCTTTATAATTATTCTACCATCATCACTCAGCGAAGTTTGGCCCATAATCTGTTCACTACTAATTCCCCTATTTCATGTACGCGGTTTCGTGTGGTGGCCGTAAGTACGGTTCATAATGATTCACCGCGAGTTTTGGCGCTGTGATTAGGTTTCCATCTTTCCGCACGTTGGTCCTCACATAGTCAAACTGCATAGGTGAGATAGGGGTGTAACAGCAGGAATAACAGATTGGGGGGCGGGTTATCGGGGGCGGGGCTTGTAGGACGACTTTCACAGATTGGGAATGACTGCTGTCTGACTCACGGATTACATTTTTTTAAAAAAATAACTAAATAACTGAGTACTTAAATGGCGGACCTAACGCGTTAAATTACTCGTTACATCAAAAAAGTCATCCAAGTACTCTAACGCATTACTTTGTAACACATTACACGCAACACTGCTTACAAGGCACCAAAATCTGTATAAAATCTCATAATGCTGCGAGGCAAGTTCCATCCTTCACCATCGCTAGTTAATATCGGTTTTTAAAAAAATCCCAGACAACAGCAAAATGCCATAGTCTGTCTCTTTCTTTCACAACACACAATGCACACAATTAAAGAGGTCAAAGTTTTCCCAGAGCATAAAATATCAGGAACTTAGCCGCCCATACAACAAACAGAGCACCTACTATTCTGCCCACACACATACAGTATTTTTGCACACATACTGTACACACACACACACACACACACACACACACACACACACACACTCACTGTACCGTCTCTCATTATATGCATTCTCATACGCACGGCTAGCTCCCATCTGAATGGCTCTTTTACCAGCTACACAATTCTCATATGTGTTCGAGAAAGAGGCCCTTTACTAAAGGACTCCAGGCAGATTCACTGAACATTTCTATTTCCCACAGATGGGCACGGGAAGCATTAGCGAGCGCTGAGAAAAAGGACAAGACTTCCACAATGCAATTTCTCAAACGCGCACTGGCTACGAGTCCCCCTCAGAAGCGTAATTGCTTGTTAGGCAGAGGCCTGAGCTTCTCCAGAAGTAAGGAGAGGCCTGAGGCGCCGGAGTTGGATGCGAATGAAGATGCTAATTGCCTAGATGAGAAGAGGTCCTATGTCAGCGCCCAAAAAAAAAAAAGAGAGAGAACACGTCTCGACCGATTGTTTTAAGTCACTAATTAGCTTAGAGGCAACATTCTTAACACTTCCAAACACAGACTCTGGGCTTCTATGGAAGAGTATATTAGCCTGAACAAAATAATTTGGAAATTCTCATTGGTTTCAGTGTAAAATCAACCTAAGTGTTGACTCGACCTTATTTGTGTTTTTGTTACCAGTTTGCCGCTGATACTGGGGTACCAGTGGGGTTTAGCCCTCATTATTTCTCCTGAAGAATGTGGTTGAAGCAGCGTTATCGTACTTTAGTCTGTCCAGAGCTCGCCAACAAACCTAAGCACATCACATATTTCTCTGTATAAAAGATGTATTATCTACAGTAGATCAATTTACAAGATGTTTCTAAGGAGGTTTTACTACTAAGGAACAGAAACATGACCTCTGACGCTGACCTCTGATTTCTTTTTATGTGAGTGAATCATAAAGCTTTTAGGAATCCACAATTTCAAACACACAAATTAGTTCTGCAATTATTTAAGATGATAAAAATTATTGGAAGCGATCATGATTAACAGTTTAGTTTCCACAAACATTCCCATATAACAATGCTCGTGTGTATCGATTGAGTGAAATATAATCCCAGTATCCCCAATCCAGTAACTATATAGAAACTGCCCTGTCATGGTATGCAGTGACGATGTCCTTTGTCAAAACAATGACCTTGATTGTTGACCTTGAATGTCCACTGATTCTGAAATAACACCCAGCACACCACAACAAGCATTGCTTGGGGCCCAGCAGGCAAACAGCCCAAGCCTCCAAACTTTCCATGTCCCAATCCAGCACCAATGGGACGCACCGAAGAAACAAGTTCTTTGTAGGCCAGGGGTAGCTCAGTGGATAAGGCATTGGACTACGGTTCGGAAAATCCCAGGTTCAAACCCCACAACCACCAATAATGAGATAAAAAGGTAAGTCGCTCTGGATAAGAGCGTCTGCCAAATGCCTAAATGTAAATGTAAGTCCAATCCATGGAGGCCCCACCCCGCAACCTTCAGCACTCAAAAGATCTGCTTTCAACAACTTGGTGACAACAAGGGGGCCAAAGCTGCCTTGGTGGCACAAAAGGAAACCTAGGTGGTTTTAATGTTTGATGTTTTCATTGTTATGACTGTTGGGTGTATATCATATACACTGCATTTTCAAATGAATCTGCAATTCAAAAAGTGAAACTATGTAGTGGATTTAGTACACTTAATGTAAAATAGTTCCAAAATCCATGGCTTTTTGTAATTATTTTAATCATAACGGCTAACAGCTCACGAAAACCAAAAATCCAGCATCTCAAAATATTAGAATATTTAATTTCAAGTTTAAGTACATTACTATTTACACAGTATAAATATTAATAATAATATTAATAATTAATAATATTTTTTTTCACATTTCTGAGATGCAGTGTACAGTATACACAGTGAGGTCCAAAAATCTGAGACCAGTGGTGAAAATACCTCTTCTTTACTATTACTATTACATGTGTGGGCCAAAAATTGTTTGTAAAATTAATTTTAATTAACTTATACATCAGTCAAAAACATAATTTTTGACATCATCACCTTGCTTTTTAATACATTTTGTCCATCTGTCAAAAAGCTTTCGTATTCCCTCATTTAAAAAAAATGTTTTAGGTTGATCTGCGAACCACGGATGCATCGCTGTCTTCACTTCTTCATCACAAGTGAATCTTCATCCTCCTATCGAGCAAGATCGAGCAAGACTAGGACTATAGGGAGGATGCAATGTTGTCATGAGTCGTACATGGGCCAGCGTCTGGCTCCTTCTTGATGGCTAACACTTGTTCGAACTTCCTTGAACTTCTTTATCCATTCATACACATTTCTTCATGACAAAACCTTTTCTCCATACGGCGCACAAAATCTTTGGTAAATAACGACACCAGGTACACCCTCAAACCACAAAAAAACGAATCACTGCACTGAAGAGGTTGCTCTTCTTTCATGCAAATCACAAGTGGGGCAGCCATTTTTGCTCGCACCGCAGTTACGAATAAACAGATGTAACACATTCACACCTGCACTGCAGTGACTGGGGAGACAGTAACCTTGGCGGAAAGCGCCTATGGGACGATGGGAAAGTGCTGCCAACAGAAGTTTTTATATAACCGGTATATTATGAGTAATATAAGTAATTTTTGACTCATCCTCTTATTTATTATAATAAAATACATAACTGACAACAAGTTGAGGAAAAAGTTGTTATGCCCTGCCATTGTTCCTCCCACTGTGGCTGCTATGGACTTCTGCTGGACTTTGTGTTCTGTAACTCTGTCACTCATTGCCTTGAGCTTCATAGTCTTTGTCAGGTGTTTGGTATTGTCTCTAATTAGTAGTATTATTTAAAGCCCTGAGTTTCCTGAGTTCATTGTCTGGTATTGTGTGGTCTGTTCTGTGCATCAGGGAGAGCGAGAGAGAATAAAAGCGAAACAGAGACCCTGTTCTCTGTTTATTTCATGTTTGTTCTCTTTCTAATAACCTTGGCTCTCGGTCTGTCGCTGTAGTTCCCAGGGTGTTTAGTTTTTCAGTAATATGTATATTAATTCAAATCAATTCAAACCAATTGAATTTGTATAGCACTATTAACTATTAAAGCAGTTTTACAGAATACTATTATGAATACTAATATTAATTAAGATTCATCAGCATCACCATTGTTTTTTTGTTTAGTTTTGTTTTTTGCTTTAGAGACCTAAAGAATGGGGGTCGCATGTTTGTGAAAAACCCTTTTCAATCCATTTTAGATTAAAATCCGTTACAGTGTTAACTAAATGCACTTTAATAGACAAGATTAGGTGTGAAGATGAAAGTGAAGACAATGTGACTTTTGGTACTAAGCAGGTAACATAGTAAACATGTAAACTGCTTACATTTAAAGATAAACCAAGAAATAAGGCAAAATCTTAAATGGAAAATATTGAAATGAGTGAAGATTTATTTTCTTTGTTTAAAATATTTCTAAATTCTAACGTTTTAATTGAAAAAGAAAAATCCAGATTTTTTAATGTGGGAATAGACACTGAGCTGTAGTTATTTATTTATTTATTTATTTTAAATCATTATAATATTTTAATAAGTTTTATTATTATTGATTATTATTATTATTATTATTATTATTATTACACATATGACCTGTGCCTATGCTTGCACACATTTAAGTTTTATATATAAAATGACTTTTGTAATTTGATATTTTGGAATAGGTTTTATATGCTTAGTCTATTTTTTGTGATTTTTTTTTTACAGTCTAAATTGCTCACCAGGACAAAAAGAGCGTGTTTGTGCATTATTACTTTACAGCTCATGAGAGTGGCATAAAGTCAACATTTAATAGCCAGCCAAATTTTCATAATTGTGACAGGCCTGGTGTTTTTATGGTGATTATGCTCATTACATCAACATGGGGAAGCAGAATGAAAGTCATACATGCTGGCTGTTCACTCTCCCACTTTCTCGTGTGTTTTATTTATTTTTATTATTATTATTACTATTATTATTTTGGTATTTTTTATTTTGGTTACAGCTGGCCCAGCCTCAACTGTTTCCACCACTATTGTCTACCGGTAGTCCAGCTGGTGTCAATACTCGGTTAAAGGCACAGCAGGACTATAAAATTTCATTATGTGGCACTGGGTTTTATATGTGCATGTTTGCCTTAAAAAAAATTCTACTGTGCTTTTACATGGACCCTTATATTCCACCAATAATGGGAATAATCGCCCAATCAGGACCAAAATGCATCGTGTAAACACCTCAGTCGGAACAGTCTGACCCCAGCCGGACCAATAGGAATGAATTTTCAACACGATTGAGAAAGGGTGGTGTAAAACCTTTGATAAGCTGTTCAACAGATAATGTTACCCATGTAAACACTTGATCTGATTGTTTCTTTCTTGCTGGAATAAATATATTCTTTCAGAGCATGTTCGCCCCACTTGACTTTGCTTCTGTTACTCATCAGTAAACTCCCTGAGAGAAACTCTCTTCCACTAGGCTTTACTTCAGACTTTTCTCCTTTGGGACTCTGGCTGAGAAAGAGGCACCTATTGGCTCAACATTTTTTATACTGAATGTTTACAGACTGAATGTCTGTAATCAATCATAACGCAGAAGGCGTGATGGATCGGAAAAGATGAGACGCCTAACCTAACATCAAAGTTGGGAAAAAATATGTCTTCTTATTGTTCTGTTTTAATTCAAGCAGATTTAACACTTTCCATCCATCCATCCAGGAACCTCTGTAGTCCAACTAGGGACTGTGGAGACCAGTGGTGATTACTATTGAATTTTTTCCTATTTTACAACCGTGGTAAAGCCTCCGGTCAACATTCACACACAATGGGAACTTTGGGAACACCAATTAGGCTAATCTGCATGTCTTTGGACTATGGGAGGAAACCAGAGCACCCGGATTAAACCCACCAAGCAATGAGAGGACATGCAAACTCAATGCACACAGACCCCAAAGTGGGAATCGAACCTGGAACCTGGAGTCCTTGTCAAACAAGTAACATTCTGATTAAATGCTTTGTGCATGTAAATGCACATCTTATAAGATCAGTGTCAATGCCAACGGTTAGGTTTGAATCTCTACTCTTATCTATCCTCTGGTGCATATTTACTGTAGTCTCACATACAAATGCACAATCACTGTCAAAACAAAAGCTTCTCAAAAATGCACATAGAATACCCCACAACGCTGTTGAATCCTCGATTCTGATTCGTCAGAAGGTCTTGACTAATAGCCTTAACAGCAGCTTTGTCAGAAATGTCAATCGTCAAGAAATGTATCAAAGAAATAAACCGCATTAGGATGCGCTGCTACTGCATAGCAATCAACTTAAAGGTACGGAGACTACCCCCGCATCAGGCATCATAACAGACCACTACATCATATTTCACTTCTTATTATTTAGCATATCGATAATGCCACTAACTCTATTCTCAATCATTTCCTAGACATCCTGGATTCCAAATGAGCAATAAACAGCACCGAGTCACCACTTCAAAGTAAAGAAATATTACTCCAGCCTTGTGCAAACACACGTCCGGCAGCAGCGAGCAGCATCACTTTAAACCAATGACTTCAAACGAAACTTGGAGAGAGGGTCATATTTTTTCATTCGCTGGCCTCCCAGCAGGCATAAAGAAAATATTCCTTCATCAGGCTTTTTCAGTAGCGCAGGAGGGAGCGATCGACGTGGAGCAGGGACGGATCAGGGAATAGTACTGTTCTGAGCCTGACAAAACTATGTACTGGCAATGCGACTTAAGGGATTTACCGAAAGGCGTTCATGACATTTCCTGTACCTTTATGTACAGGATAGAAAGAGAAAGAAGAATCACTACTGCATGAGGTTGACTTCTTATTTGTTGCCAGGATTGTTTTACATGTTGGTTGGAATGTTTCCATTGTTGTTGTTGCTGTTTTATAGAGAACTTCCTCTGGCATTACCTGACATCTAAAGACGCATATGCTGAGAAGGAAATTTTGGTAACTTTTCCAAGAGGTAAATTAGAACAGTTAATTGAGTTTATTTGGGCTCAGCCTCTACCTCTGCCAAAGTTCTTCCATTAAAGTCCCGGGCAGCGGGTAGAAAGGAGATCGCTTCGGTAATGGTAGGAACAATCATTTGCCTCCCGCATCCACAATCAGCACCATCTGGTTTTGCTGCCTCTAGCACTTTAATGAGCTTCCATTTATCAGTTTGGAGGTGGGAAGAAGTCTCTCCCTGGTTCAGGTAGCAAAATATCAATTATGCAAAGATGGCCGAGCATCCGAGCGCAGCCTGGTCGTGCCGTCGGCTTTCGTCAAGCGATACGACAACACCGGGTATATAATCACCTAAAATGGAGGATCGGACCCTGAATTTTCTGCGTGTTTAAAAACGACCCCAGAGCAAAAAAAACAAGATTTCTCGTTCGCTTTGTCAGTTTTAGGCAGCGATATGTGCGAGTAACGTCGGTGTGTGAGAGAGTGTGTGTAGGTGTGTTCGTGTTAGCCTTAAGCAGTGTGCACGCTCGCTCCTATTGTGCGTTTGTTAGAGGCGTAATGGCAGACAGCTTGCTGACTCAGCAAGGCCTAAGGGCACGGGCTCCTCTCTGCCATGCAATAAGTGTTGAGCGGCGTGTTACATCACCTTAATCAGTCTGTTCAGTCTTCCAGTAGTCGAGTGCTGAGTGCAGCGGTCGCAGGAAAAAACCAAACCAAACTGACAAATACTGTATCTTGAAAACACAGAAGGAATTGCTTACCTACAGAGCAAGGAGAGAGAGAGAGAGAGAAAGAGAGAGAGGGAGGAAGCACAAGAGAAAAGGAGAGGTGATTAAAGCACAAGCTTGATGAGCTTTCATGCTACATTGCATGTTACAATTAGTAATCAATGATCCCGTTTACACGTGCTCGTTTCATGCGTCTTAGATATTGGGATTGTATCCGGATAGAGACCATACGCGTAAAAAATGGACCCAAGATGCATTTCAAACAGATTTAAACCCAACTGCTCCAAGCCACTTTTACACCAAAGCCTTTGCACACAACAGCCAGTACTTTTTAAACTGAACACAAGTGTTTTTGTGGATAGTTCACATATATATGAATGTATACAGTTTCAAACTCTCATCAAAAGGCTCCTGAATCAGGGATATTCAAGGGAAATGTGTAAAATTCCAACTACATACATTCCTTGCTTGCAAAAGGTCAAGGTATGAAATGTACAAAACTGAATGGTGACAACAGTTACCTTTTAATACCTGATGGTTACAAATACTGTAAGACACATTCATTTAAAAAGGTTAAGGGTATATGATTCATTTTAACAGTTTCAATTTATGCACAGTGGGGTAGTGGTTAGCACCCGCCCCAGGGTCAAGAGTTTGATTCCCATCTTGGGTCTGCGTGCATGGAGTTTGCATGTCCTCCCCATGCTTGGTGGGTTTCCTTTGGGTACTCCAGTTTCCTCCCACAGTCCAAAAACATGCAGACTAGGCTAATTGGCATTCCCAAATTGCCTGTAGTATTTGTGTGTGCCCTGTGATGGATTGGCACCCCGTCCCTTAAATTTTCTACAGTAGGTTAGTGCTTAGGTTCTCAACTATGGGGGCATTACTCTATGTGGAGTCGTAGTGGTTAGGACTGTTAGCACCCACAACCTCCAGGGTTGTGGGTTCGATTCCCACCTCGGGTCCATGGTACTACACCACCCACTGTCTGAAAACATGAAGAACAGGCTAACAATGTTCCCAAATTACCTGCAGTATAAAAAAAATGTACTGCTACGAAAACCTGAAATCTCATTAATAGTTTTGTTTGCCTTGTTAAAATAAGGTAAAATTACTGTTATGTAGTACTACCGTTAGCAGATCCCACGGCTTCTTTAGGGGTGCTATACACATGCACGAAATTCGCCATCGGAATTTTTCAACTTGGTGCAATGAAAGCCGACTTGACCAGACGGTTTGGAGCTTCCAGGAATACCATTGCCAGGAGATGGAACAGATTCCAAACAACTGAGTTCCACTGCTGACCGTATTAGATCTGGAACGCCAAGAGTGACAACGCCAAGTCAAGACAGACTAATTCAACATCATCATTTGAGAAATTATACAGAAAATACTGCCAGTACTGCTGCTGGTATTGCAGGTTTGCTCACGATAAGTCATCAGACTATTTGACGACATTTGGCTAGAGATTTGGACGGACTTGCTGGACTTGCAAGGAAGCCGTATTGTGGGCCAGTGTTGACTCTATGTCATTGTCAACATCTGAATTTTGAATTTCTGGTGCTTATGGACACACAAGTTGTTTGTCATGTTTTGTATATGTGCAACATTTCTTTTATCCATGAGTATATTAACATAAGATGATCAAATAAATGAGCAGCCTTCAGCTCCCTACTAGTCACAACAGAAGATCTGTTCCAGAAACTGAAGTGGTTTGTTCTGCTACAAGTATTTTTCTTACATTAATGGGTTCTGCTTCGATATTTTTTCATCCACTTCCTGGTTCCAGGTCAAGACCTATCAAGGTTCTCCATATCACAATAAGACAGAAAGTTTAAAATCAAATGATGTCTTCTTGGTAGACCTGCTGATTTTCTCTGCAAAAAGCTAAAACAAGCATCATATGGACCAAAGGAAGCACCTCATAGTGGTGCAACTAGATAGTAGATAGTAGATAGGATTTGACAACATAGATTTAAAAAAGAAAAAAAAAAGAATAAAAATGGTTCTTACAGGACACACTCCAGACACTAGATGCATGAAGTGGCCAGCTATAAACTGGGTCAAAATGCTTTTAAAAAAATCCAACATACTTCGCTGTACCTGGGAATAGATGGAATTGGTTGTAGAGGATTCATTCAGCCATTGGGACTTCAGGCTGAACTCGACTGACCACATCTTTTTTAGAGCTTTTTTTTCTGAAAAAGGTGCCTCAGAGAAAACTCTTAACCCATTCCACTGATTTCTTGAACCCCCCCTCCCAAAAAAAAAATCAATGCATCAGAAGACAGTTGCAAACAAGCACGCTCCATTCACTTCTCTGGCCAATCTGTCTGACTACAGCTTAAGAGCTGCTCCCGCTGCACAATCAAGGACACCATCAGCCATGAGCGCTCATGGACTGAAATAAGCCTTGAAGCGTAATTGAGTATGGCTTTTAGATGTGAAAATAAAAAATTCGCTACCACCCAGCTCCTATTAATCATCTAACTAGACTAACCAAGGGGAACACCCTCACGACAACTACGGGATGTCGCTTTAACGTGAAAGCGTTAAACGATAAACCGTGAAATATGCTAAGCTCTGAGCAGGTAGCGCAATCAAGACCGACATCAGGAACAGGTTGCAAGGAACAGGCGCTAATGTACAGGCCAGGGGGGCAGGAAGCACACAACAGAGGCTGGAGGGATTGAATTATCAGGGTTCATTTATTCCGGCAGCTCCAGCTTTCCCCCCGAATCAAGACTGATCGGGATTTCATTTATCCAGGCCAAAAGAGCAGCAGAGCTAGCGCGCGGTTTCCCAAGGAAGAAGAAATATCCCACTATGAAAGGGTGTGTGGCAGGGGGGTTGTAGCAATCTCATGCTATGACCTTGTTTGTGAGGAAATAAAGCGGCTCTCTTGTAGTACACAATGCTACAGAAGATTAGGAATGCCTTGCATTCTGAAACGGCTTGGGTTGGTGTCACGACATGTCACACCGCATTGAGACTGTGGCAAATGACTCGAGATAGACGAAAAGCAATTAGCAAATGAAGTTCCCGAAAGCTAAAAGTAAAGTCGAAGGGTTGCGGAGAGGACGGTGCCCAAGGTTTGTTCAGTATCGTAATTTTGATGGTTATAATTATTCAGCAAAATTATATGAAATAGGTAAGACTTTGAAAGAAAATCCATTGAACATTTCTGGATAGTTTTTCTTCTGAGAATTTGTTCGCTTAAATATAACTTTTTATCAATAAAGAATATCAATCAGACATCAGTGAACAACATACCAATAATCTTAAATAATAAATTTGACTGAACGTAATAAACAACAAACAGAGAAAAATTCTAATCGCATCCTGATTCAGTGGTCGTCTTGTCTCAGGGGGGTGTGACATCACTGAGATGTGGAGACAGAGTGCAGACAGGTCAGCTTTATGGCTCAAAACTATTATTGGCTAATCCTGCGAAAGCTTTAAAGACAGTCAATCAGAAAGAGCTAGTCCCTGAAGCCATCCAGCCAATAAATGATGGGGATGCAACTGAACGAGTAGCCTGCTGCCCTCCTTACCTTTTATAATATCACTGCACATCACAAAGGGAGACACACACACATACACACACACACACTTCAGCAAAAGACTTTATGAAGGTACATTTCTCAACCCAAAAAGGCGTACAAGTCTGTGACAAAGTCACACAGCTCTCCAAATGCTAATTAGCGGAACAGGATGGAGATGATACGGAACAAGGCTTTCTCCCACTTCTGCCATAAATAATTCATGCTATTGACTGGTGACGCGATGCCACTTTAATGCACTCCACCACTGAGCTGGTGCCACTGTATGCAAGCTAAGGTGAGTCAATGAATTACAAGTGCCAATGTCATACACACACTCACTCACACACACACACACACACACACACACACACACACACACACACACACACACACACACAAATGCATGCACCTCTGTGAGGAATTGATGAAAATTCAATTTAATTTCCACAATACTTCTAACTGACATTGTAACAAAGCAGCTTTCAAGACATTTATTTATGAACAAGTGAAACAACAAGGATCACGCTGGTGATCAGGGAATGGAACAACAGTGGTCAGTGATTGGTCTTTGGGAATAATAGTGATCAGTGATTGGTTGTTGGGAAAACAGTAATCAGTTGCTGGGAACAATAGTGATCAGTTATTGGTCTTTGAGAACAACAGTGGTTAGTGATCAGTGATTGGTATTTGGATACAGTAGTGGTCAATGATTGGTTGTTGGGAACAATAGTGATCAGTGATTTGGTCCTTGGAAACAATAGTGTTCAATGATTGGTTGTTGGGAACAACACTGGCATTTGGGAATAATGGTGATCAGTGATCGGTTGTTGGGAACTATAGTTATCAGAGATTAGTTGTTGGGAAGAATTGTGGTCAGTGATTATTATTGGTTGTTGGGAACAGTTTTGGGCGATATGATCACCAAATCAATATCTCGATTAACTTTTTAACATTTCACCTTGATTATGATTAATGATCCATCATTTTGTTGTTGTCATGTTTTGTTTAGTTTTTTGCCCTCATAGTTCACTAACAATATTTGTACTGTTAATATGGTGTGAACTATTAAAGCTGGGATTTTTTTTTTTTATGAAAAAAATCCTTGTTGCTTACAGTACATGTTGCAGACTGACAGGACAGCATCATGTAACTACACACACAGTAGAATATTTTTTAAGGGGCCAGTACAATAACACAACCTGTACTAAAGAAAGTATTAACAGACCACTAAAAAAAGACCATGAAATAATTATGTCAAGATAATGTTGGTTAGAGGTTCTGAACGTCGGTTCCGATTAATTATTAATTCATTGCCAAGGTCAATTAACTGCACAGTGATGATTAGAGATTGTTTTTTTTTAAGTGGTCATTTATTGCTCATTGGGAACAATAGTGATCAATAGTGATTGGTCAATGAGAATGTCATTTCATGCAGCAGTTCTTATGTAAAAATCAATATTAGTGAAGCAAGATACTCCACCGCAAAAAAAATAAAAAATAAAAAATAAAATAAAATCTAGGACAACTATGTAATTGCAAATTCAGAATGCAAACTGTGAGTCTCCGGGTTTATTACTGAACATTCACCAATTGATCGCCTAATATGCTGGCAGCTGTGTGTATATTGTTTTTTTTTCTTCTTCTTCTTTTGTTTCAAATTTTTCATACAGTATACACTGAGTTTATTAGTTATCATACACCAGTTCCTAATAAACTGGTGATTCAGCGCTTGGTATTCTGAGAGGATTGCATATTGCCAATTTAATATTCAAAGCCTACATACTGTAATGCACATACAAATCCAAGGGTACAATGTGGCCGCAGAATTATTCATAGATCACTGCACAACTCCCAATGGGTACATTAAAAATAAATTAATGCGTGCTCCTCCATCTGACCCAGTTTGAAATATATCGCTGTAGACACCATGCCAAAGAGATTCTGGCTCATAGTTGACTAAGAGGAAACACACGAACACGCTCGTGTATATATATATATAAAAATGCTTCAAAGCAACCCCTTTTCAATGAGAGTGTAAACAAACAGCCTGGCTTATGGAAGGGGAACGAGTGGTAGATGGAGGAGAGGAGGAGGAAGAGGAGGAGAGGGGTGGGGGGGCTGTGCATATGGTGGAGTGCAGGGGTGTTCGCACTCAGCTGAAATGCTCTCAGAGCCCGTGCTGCAGCACAGATGGCCCTCAGCACTAGACCAACTCAGCTAAATCTGATAGTGTCCAACTATCTCATAAAGAGACTCTCCTGGAGGATATAGCCAATCCAAATCTGTGGAGATTCTAAAAGAAAGCCTTTAACAACCAGGCTCGCTGAAATTGGAAATCTAACTGTCTCTTAGTGCTCAGAGGATAAACGTATTCATTAGCAATGCATTAGGGGTGTAACACAATGCCAGGGTTTGTGCAACTATCTATATTATTTATACTATTTATTAAAATAAAGTTTACATAATCAGCTGGGTAAGGGAGACTTTCATTCACAAAATGAAAATAAAAGAGAGAAATGTGCAGATTTTTTTTTTGTTTTTCACTTCCTCAGTCTCGAGTTTGTAACTGGTTTCAACCAGACAAATTTTGCCAAGCTTTCGAAACAATGTCTCTCCCAAATAAAGGAAAAGTTTAGCGTAGGCAACAACTCGTCAGGAATTTTGTTTATCAAAAACGTTTTGCCAATGTTAATTTGATAACCTTAGAGGTTGTGGGTTTTATTGGTATAAGGTTTGTTTTTGAAACAGCAAATTATATAATATAACGGAATAATGTCAAACAAATGAATAATGCAATGTTGCAAAAACGACTTCAAAAAACGATATATATTTCTAGCACTTATTTTTTATTTCTCAACTGAAATACATTTGTTGGCACAGTGGGTTAGCACTGTGGCCTCGCACCTTCAGGATCAAGAGTTCGAGTCCCGCCTCGGGTATGTGTGGAGTTTGCATGTTCTCCCCGTGCTTGGTGGGTTCCCCCCAAATACTCCGGTTTCCCCCAACAGTCAAATGACTTGCAGATTAGGCTAATTGGTGTTCCCAAATTGCCCATAGCGTGTGAATGAATGTGTGAGTGTTGGATTTGATGGATTGGCACCCAGTGGCGATTTCTTTAAGATTGCAAGGGAAGCTCAGCTTCCCCTATAATGTCACAAAATTAATGGTCAAATTATGTACTATTGTATTAACATTTTAT